>JAOTQR010142392.1:0-20363 GCA_025774065.1 Solanum ossicruentum | reverse complement strand
ATAAGATGTTTTTCTTTATTTAGAGGCTTTGTAGACCATGTAAAGCAAAGTGAAATCATGTCTCATACTATAGATACTGTGGCCCCAATGGCCTAGTCATATTTATTTCCTTTTGGGATTGCTATCACTATTTATCTTCTGAAAGGCATGTCAAACATAGAAATACCAAAAGCATATAGTTACAGGTTGGTTCTCCCGGGCCTTATCAACAACTGGTGCAGGTCCGCCCTAAGGGGATTCGAGGCGTGACAATCCTTCTCTTAGAAGCCTTGGATAAAATGCCCAGATACATCAAATATATGAAGGATTTGGTAACAAAAAACCCTCTTTGAGCCAAGAGCTCTCACAAGAGCTCCAATAATGTAATGCAATCATGACCAAATATCTAGTGTAAAAGTGTGATGATCCTGATGCATTCACCATCCCTTGCACTATTGGTGACATTGAATTCGCAAGAGCACTTTGTGATTTGGGGGCTAGCATCAATCTAATGCCTCTTACCATTTTCAAAAGGCTTGGTCTTGGCACCCGTACCCCTATGAGAATGAGGTTGCTCATGGTCGACCGAATCATAAAGAAACCTGAGGGAATCCTGCTAGATATGCTTGTTAAAGTTGATAAATTCATTTTTCTGACAAATTTTGTGATCCTTGACAGTGAGGTTGACTTTGAGGTACCCATTATTTTGGGGAGACCTTTTCTAGCCATTGGGAGGGCACTAATGGATATGGATTCAGGTCAACATCGATTTAGGGTGAATGATGATGAGGTTATGTTGAATATTTTCCAATCTATGAAATATCCAGATGAGTTCAAGAGTGAGGTGTGGACCCTTGATGATTATTGATGAAAGAAGATGACAAAGTCGAGCCGCGACTTTAAATAAGGCGCTTCTTGGGAGGCAACCCAAGTATTGTGCTAATTATTTGTTTATTTGAGACTTAGATTAATAGTAATGGTTTGTATTGAACTAAGATACAATGATGCAACTACGATATTTTTGAGGATTACTGTGCATTGAGACTTGGTGTGCAGGTAAAAATTAGAAGAATTGATGATATGGAAAAATTAGACCTGGAGAAGCTCCTACAAGCAGGCCTACTAGACTTAGTCTACACTGCTACTCATGATCATGCTTCGTGTAAGAAATCAGTGAGCATCTGAAGTTGACACATATGCTACGAGCCAACCTTGTGATTCGTAGGATCCCCTACGAGTCGTAAGAGGGGTTCATAGTGCCCAGGTATGATTTCTGAATTTTTGCTAAATGTTGGGTAAGATATGAGACCGGGACCTACGAGCCGTAGGATGACCTACGACTCGTAGTTAGAGTCTCGTAGTCCCAATCTGAGGCATTTTAAAACTTGACCCAGTTTGTTATAAAAAAAAAGGGGGTCAAAATAATCTTTGACCCCAATTCCCCCATTTTCTAACCCTAAACACGACGAAAACCATTTCCCATCTCGTAAATTCATCTCCAACCAAAAATCCTGATTTCCCACACCATTTTCCGATGAAGATTCTAGCAAAGGGTACCAAATCCTAGGTTTTTGAAGCAAAAATCATCTCTCCTTCTTTTGGTTCACTTTTTAACTCAATTGGTAAGCTTTTTGATTTCATTTTTAGATTATTATTGATAAGCTTGTTCCTTACATGAGTATAGGTTTAGTTTGATCAAGCTTGAATATGCCATACATTGCTTTACTGAGCTAAGCTTATAATCTAGGGTTTGTTGGCTTTCAAAATGATTGAGTTGTGAATTGAGCCTTGTTGAGAGTTTTGAATGGATGGTTGTGAATATGAAATTGATAAATTTTTGGTTTGTGCCGTAATATTGTTGCTCACATAGGGATTGGAATGGTTATTAGAGTTGAAATTTAGATGGTATGGGTGTGATTACTTGTGTTTGAGCATGCGAGTTGTGATGGAATTGTTGTGAATGGTGTTTACACTCCTTTGGAATGTTGTATGATTGCCAAGGGTTGGTTTGGAATGTGTTTAATATGTGGTATGCTTGACAAATTGTAAAATTGATTTCAACTCAAGGGTTAATGGTCATTTTGAATTGCCAATGTTATTTTGGAGTTGAATATACGTCGTTTAGTCTTGCTTTGCTCCCCTTTACTTAAATGTGTTGAGCATTAGTAATGAATTTATGCCTTAAGTGAGAAATGAGTAGGCATTGCAGGTAGTTCTGTGCACAGTTACGAGGCACTCTTATGACTTGTAAGTTCCTATATGAGTCATAGTGGTCCCTCATAGCAATCATCATTCACCTGTAATTCCTTCACAATTCTCATATGAGACCCATATATGACTCATAGTACCTGGTAAGATTCGTAGTAAGGGTCTAGTAGACTTAGCTGAGTTTTGAAAATGTTTCTGAAACTAGTTACGAGATCAGGGATACGACTTGTGGGTCATCCTACTAGTCGTAACTAACTCTCATATCTGTGATCAAAAAGCATTTTTAAAGGCACAACTGGTTCTACAACGCCAGTATAGGACTCGTAGGCCATCCTACTAGCCATAACTGCACTCGTACCTACACATTTGCAGTTGCATCAGTTCTTGTTTTCTATTTGTTTAGTTTTGTTCTTTGTTGCATGTTAAGTAAGTGAATTGTCTTAATGCTCATATGGATTGTTGGTTGTGTTGCAAATATCATGCCGCCCAAAGACAAGAGGGATATCCAAATCTTCAGGCGAAGACTAGTGGATGAATCTTCCGAGACTGAGAGGTCTGAGGGTTAAGTTGAAGTCCACAGGGTCAGGATTGACCCTTTGGCCAATGTTCCTTAAACCTAAGCCCATACAGCTCGGGAACCTATGAAGTTACAATTGCCTACCGGTCTGAGAGGAGATATAAGAAGTGGAGAAAAATGACTCGGGGAGTAGTTCACCTCAGATGACTCCTACACATTCTGGCTCCGAGTTAGAGTCCGAGGGCACTTCTCAGCCTGAGAAGGAGGAGGCCCAATATTAGCCCTCGGTCGACCCTAGATGGTGTTTTGTGGGCATGAAAGAGATCTACGACCGGGAGCTAGAAATTAAGGGGCATAGCAAGCCAATACGACAATTTCATAAGGAGTCCAGGTTGAGCACAGGCGGGCTAGACTGGGTACCTGACTCGAATACGGGATTGGACGAGCACGAGCTCCGTTGACTACATAGTAGTTGAGTAAATATGCCCCTTACATAGTTCGTGAGTTCTATGTGGCCTATCTAGCTACTCCTTGTCGGGGCTTGCCAAAGAATAAAAGGCCAATCGAACAACCCAGGCTACGGGTAGTGACAGTCCGGGGGAAAAGAGTAGATATCTCAGAGGAGACGATACAACGAGTGCAGTTTGGGTCTGCTTATACAATCCCTCAGCCCACCATGGAGTACGACAGTTGTACTTAGAAGATAAAGACAGCAGTGACTGGGAAGGACATCAGGGCTAGGATAGAGCTCCTATGGTGGATCGCTAGCTAGATTTGTGAGGAGGGAGTTGAGCCAACATGGGTCACAAACCACACAAATCCCATAGTAAAAGCCCACCTCTCATTCTGGGCGAAGTTCTAGTGGTCCACTATTCATTGTTGTATTAGGCCAACTTTTACGGATAATGAGATCACCCTCGAGAGGGTTGTACTTTTGGCCAGCATCCTAGCTGGCTATGTTATAGATTAGGCCTGGATCATTTCGGAGCAGATCCACTAGTCTGTAGCTCGGACAAGCACCTCACTACCATTTCCTGTTCTGATTCATTGACTATGCACTGCAGTAAGTGTTCCTTTTAACTCTTACCAGGACTGTCATGCAGAGGCCACCCGCACTGTGGATCCTATCCAGATAAAGGCTGATGAGAATCTGGTAGCCTTACCACGATCAGTTCCTCCAGCTATCCCAGTGCCATTCCCAGTAGAGCCACAGATCCCAGGTTCACCTCTAGCTACCACCGGCACTACTCCAGCTACTACAGACCCCACACCTGCAGTTGAGATCGAGTCGACACCTTCATCCAACACTTCAGCACCAGCGGCTCCTTCTTTACAGGTTGATCCTCTCTTCTCTATTGTTGAATTTCAGGCTTTATTGGCAGGGTTACTGTAGTGAAGGGGAGCCTTCGTGAGTTGTCAGCACAGGTTTGACCATTGATTGATCAGACTATTCGGGACTCCAAGGAGAGGATGAAGGCATTTGCCTGTGGGTTAGTTGCTGATAGTCCGAGTGATTGATGCACGGATCAATACGTTTGAGGTTAGAGTTCAGAAGAGGCTCGAGGGTGCTACGCCTGACGATATGAGTACGGTGACTGATGAGTTCACCAGGTTCAAGGCCAATTTATTGCAGCTATTGGCAGCACCTATTCCAGCCCCAAAGGTAGCACAGCGAAGTGACGAGGCTTTTGATTGGCTTGCCGATCATCTGGACACCCAAGGGAAGAGGCATCTTGAGCATGCTGACCCAGAGCCAGCCCCGAAGAAGCCACAACAGGAGGAGGAGCCCATACCAGAGGAGGTGGTGCAGGAGTTGATTATGTTGGCGGCTATGCAGAGAGAGAGCGCACAACACACCCTGCCTGGAGAGGGTACTTCTGGCACTGTAGCAGAAAAAGGAGAGATAGCCCCAAGACCCCGCTGATCAGACTGAGACTGGTGCATGAGCACCAATATGTTTGACTTCATTTTATCCCAGTTTTTATCTTGACATTTTGGATGTTTTGTTCTTTTTCCAGACAATCTTGTTATTATATTGTATTTTGTTTGTATTTTAATCATGTTTATGTTAGATATTATTTTTACTTCTACTTTGGATGTTTTTTTTTTTTTTTTGGTTTTTAATGAAAGTTTGTATATATTTCTATATTATAGTGTTTTGTTTTTGTTTGTCTTTACTTTGAGGACAAAGTATCATCTTTTGGTGAGTGGTAGAAGTTATGGATTAAGGTGAATTTCGAGTAGCCTCAAGTCCATAATTTCCCTATTTTTGATCCCAAGATTTTCTTTCCGTGTTTCTTTTTCCTTGTGGATGTTTAATTTTCTATTGAACTGTCATATCTTAGGAAGTATAGATAATTTGTAAATGCATAGTAATAATATCTTTTGGCATATATATAGTTCTTAGATTTTCTTTAAACTTTTGATGCAAAATTGGGTACCCCTCAAAATTTTTGAGGTTGTGATTATTGATGCATTTATACATTTTTGGAACATATGGCAATGTTTGTTCTGATATTGTGAAGGTAAGCTGAGACTGAAAGCATGAAACGTGAGTCTATACTTGATTGTGGATGCAAATGTCATATGTGTGTGAGATTATTTTGATGCATTCATGTATCATTGTATGGACTCGGAACTTGTCCTAGTACTCTAAGATTGGTTTAGTGAATTGGTTGATTTGGAAGTGGTCTTAGCCTTTGTTCTAATAGTAAGCCCACTTTTGCCTAAATGACCTACCAAATGAACTAGTAAATCCCTTGTTACAAATGTTTGAGCTTCTTATGTACTCATATTTTTTTTTTCTTGACACCTTGCTAACCTCACCTAGTTTGATGAAATACCCTGATATTAGCCCTGATCTATCCTTGAGCATGTGAACCTTGATTGAGGCTAAAAGCCAAACTTGAGGGTGGCTCCGTTGGTGGCCCTAGTTTGAGGCATAGATATTGTGTACTTCACTTTATGATAAAAGCTTAAGTTGAGGGTGACCCTTATTGTGGTAAAGTAACAAAAATGAGATAGTTAGTTGAGGTGAAAAGAAAGAAAATGAATAATCATGAGCGAGGTGAAGTAAAAGAAAGAAAAAGAGTTCCTTAAGTTGAAAAGATTAGCAAAACAAAAGAGTTCAAAATGAAGGCACAACTGAAGAGTGAAAGAATAAGCCCGAAAAAAGCTTAAAAAAGGGGAAATAAGGGAGGAGTTGGTGAAAGGGTTAGAGTATGAAAGCAAAAAGTGTTGGTAAACACAGTCCAAGGATAGCTTTTAGTCACTATTTGCTCGAAATACCATACCAAAGCCCCCTGAGCCCATGTTACAAGCCAATAAGTCCTAAAGTGATCCCAATCCACTTTTGAACCAAATCGAAAAATAAGTATAGGGCAAGCTTATGGTGTTAGTCATTGTGCATGAATTTTAATTGCGAGAGTGAGAATGCTTCCTTAGTCCCTACTTTCTGAATGTGCTTGAATGAGTATATAAGGACTTCTTTCTGGTGGGGGCATTTGCACTACTTGATTAGCATATGACTATGCCAGTTATTGTGGAAGGTTGATGCTCCTTAGCTTATCATGGTTGGATTTCCAGGTATCCCATTATGTTCTTGTTTGGTAAATAAGTTTACAATCCTGTTATGAAAATAGTAGTTGGGTACTTGATCAGAGAAATTGATATGTATGCCATTAGTGTAGTTGCTATGTATTTCTTTTTGTCTCGTAGATTGAGTCGTCGCTTGAGGACAAGCAACAATTCTAAGTTGAGGTTATTGATGTGCTGTCATTTACAACACATTTGGTGCCTAAAACAAGGGATTTTTTGAGTTCTTAAAGTGACTTTTTAGTGTTATGATGTGTTTTTGTGTTAATCTTTCAGAAAAGTTAGGTTGGCATGATTTTGAAGAAAAGTTGCAGATTTTACTGAAGCATAGGCTATACGAGCCCACCTACGAGTTGTAGCTCACACTACGAGTCATAGGTTATGTCATTGAAGGAACTAGAGACCAAAAATCAGAAGTCTGTCAAGTGAAGGTCACTCCTATGAGTCCAGCCTACGAGTCGTAAGGCACTCTACGACTCGTACAGGTGGACTCATAGCAAGAATCAGAGAGCCAAAATATTGGACCAAAAACTAAAAACCAAGACTGCGAGATCAACATACAAGTCGTAGCCCAAGCAGTGACTTGTACCTATGGGACATACCAATTTAGTCCAAGATGCCAAGATTCTGATACGAGACCCCAACTACGACTCGTAGGTTCTCCTAAGAGTCGTAATTGTGAAACTTATCAGCTGCCAGCAGTCTTTTCTGTGCAAATTTTAGGGTTATTTTGTACACACTATATATAGTTTAAGTTAGGTTATTTTTAGGGGGCGATCAGAGACACTACTCTAAGATATTTTTGAAGTGTTTCTTAGGTTTTAGAGTAATTTATTTGTTCTTTCATGAAAAACTCATTTTGGGAAATTGCAAATCTTGCTTTGAACGCATTGTTGATCAATCAAGCTTGTGGGTTTGCAACTTATGGTGCCTATTTCCTTCATTGTTATTGGTGAAACTCTCAACTATGACTCTTATTTGCATTTTTGTGTGCTTTTCTTTAGCAATAAGTAGCTAAGCACCCATAACTTGGGGTTGTGGGAACCGTAGGTAGTAGAGTTGAAATGACCTAGGTTTTGTGCATATTTATGATCAGGGTTTTGCATGTCTTGTTTATTTTCCTTCATGATTAATGTTGTTTGGTGGTGGCCAATACCACACCCTATCTACTATCACAATCCCGACCAAGGTAGTGACGAATGGGAAAAGGGAAGTAGATGACAGGATTTGGTTGATGTATTCCAGTCTAATCGACCAAACGTAACCAATGGGAGGTTGACAGGGATAATAGGTAACTGTTAATTGGCACATCATGGTAGCCGACCAAGCACCATGGTAAAATTCGATCTTCACCTTCACAAAAGGGTTGGAAGAACCTAAGTTACCATCCTATATGCGATTCACTAATCGTAGTTATGTTATCTAGGGTAATTGAGTCAATGAACCATGGGGAACACAATTCCCAAGTTGTTCCTCATTTTTTCGTATTCTAGTTAGCATTTATTTTATGTTGTTTTTGAATCACAAAAAAAAATCCTATTTTAGAGATTTTAGTTATAGATACTAGAAATGATTAATTGTGAAATCTTGTAGTCAAGCCTTGTATTCCCTGTGGATTCGACCCTAACCTCGGTTAGATTAATTACTGATAGCGATCGCTTTCTTATTGGAGCGTGACCATCATCTCTTTGACTTAGCCATTTGCACTTTGGCTTTCAACTCTTATTACCCCTATTTTTCAAATTTCTTTAACATGGGAAGTGATTTTCGTGCTCATCTTCTCAATTTTTTTCCTTTTCTTTTTCCTTTTTAGTTTTGCTTACAGTCGCACCTCACTTTTTTTCCTCCTCTTATCACTTAGCTCTTCCACTCTTAATTTTCTTTTTTTTTTTGTAATATCCACCCTCAACTTAGGGTTTTGGCATAAGCAAAGGTTCACAATGTCCTTGGAGAGACCAGGGCGAAAGTAAAGATCAGCAGGTGAAAAGGGAAGGTGCATTGGGTGATTACAAAGAAAGGGGTTATTCAGTCTCAACTTTTGGTTCACAAAGGATATTTTCATTTGGTTGGTCAAATTTAGGCTAAGTGACTAGTAAACAAAAAATGGTCTAAGATCACATCCTAATCCAGCTATTCAATTGTTTTAGTGGGACTAACCAGGTAAGTTCTAGCTTATAAGTGCGTCGACTGAATTATGCAAATTAGCTCACACACACATGGTACATCTTCTACACTAGTTAGCACTAGCCAAATAGTCATGCTTCATTCATCAAGATGCCTACCATACAATGCATACTATGCTTACCAAAAATCATGCAAATTAGTCAGGATAAGTTGCATGCACATATAAACTTTTTGCAGCATTGTCAACTTGGGGCATTTTTCACAAATCAACACATAGGTTACCCTAGACTTCAATAAACACCTATATCTATACTACTGGATAAAACACTTGAGTGAGAAGAAACATAGCAAGAAAAACTCTCAAGTGGTAGGATGCCACATCCCCGCCAAAAAGACGGTGTAGCGTCCTACTACACCACAATAAGAATTAAAGTACAAAAAGGGAGTAGAACATACTTAAGATTCCCTAGGCATTAATCGTACCGTCGTGATCAGACATGTTGTTGGGATCTTTATCATCATAGGTCGCACCTCATCCAAAGGTGCTCTTGGAGGCTCTTACCTTTGCTGTCTCTATTGTCAGTCGCTTCCTTTCCTCTTGTTCGGCGGCTGCTTGATAATGGGCTCTCATGGACTTGCGTGTGTGGCTCTCCTCCTTGTTCTGTGGATCAAGCTTAGGACTACTTTGGTGGCTACGTCTCTTGTCCTTGTGCTTCCTCCTGGGCTCCTTTATGGGTGGCATAGGTGCAAGAGGTGGGGTGGGTGGAGCGTCCCATGTCTCATCTAGAACAGGTGCCACGGGAGCATTAAACAGGTTTATCTAAGATTTCAGAGGGGCTGGTATGGTACGAGTGTATTGTGTCATAAGCTATGCAATTTGGGCCTTCATGTCATTCACTATTTGCACAATATTTTTCATCTCTTCCTCGTACATACTCCCGAACATATCATGGAAGTATCCCTCTAAGCTATTGACATGATTTTGTAAGATGCTGATTTGGACCAAAAGATCAGCCCGATTACGCTAAAGGCGATTCTTTAAAGAAGGTTGATCAAATAGGATATAGTTATACCTCATAGGCTGAGCTCCCTCGCATAGACATAATTGAAAAAGCAACTTCGTACCCCCTTGGTTGTGATTCAACTGAACGAAGCACCAACCTGTCCTCAGAAGACCCTTATGCTCCCTTAATTATGGGTTGTGATATCGACTTAATCCATTAATTGACTCTGCAGGGGATAAGAGAGGTCTCTGTGCCTTAAGTCTATTTATAGCAGAAAATCTAGCTACACGTCTCTTTTCAGTAGACATGCCTTGTAAATCATCTTTTGTAAGATTTGCTAAATCAGGAGACCCCTGCTCTGCTTTCAAACTTTCCAACTCCATGTTCCCGCACCGGGCCGAGCGAAGGGGAAGAGTCTGGTCAAGGACTGCAAAGGAGTTCGAATTCTTGGACGCAAGGATTAATTGAAATATGCACCTGGAATTAAGACCGAAGGATCTTGTCCCAAAAGAAGAGACAGGTCATTCTCGTGAAAAGCTAACTTTTGCGGTTCGCCCCCTATCATAACATTTTTCAATTTCACGGGATCTGGAAGCATCTTAAGGAAAAGTGCCTCGAGTCTCATACAAATATCTCATTTCTCACCCTGCGAAGGCAAAAGGTTGAAGGGGAGGGGAAGGGGAAGTCAAAACATCGAGGTGCGCTTCGTTAAGTGTCATAGTGGAATTACATGCTTGATTTGAAGTCAAGTGGCTTTTCGCCCCTACTCAGTCGCGGAAGAGCAGAATAGATCCATTGGCGGGGGTGACTAACCGTGGTTCGGCTGTCGCCCTAAGGTTACTTTCCATTGGGTTGGGAAAGCAAGCTGGATCCACTTTCCTCCAAGAGCCATACCGAAGGTATGGTGTCGATTATCCCTTTATATCAAATCAGCGGTTTTTGCATATTATATGAAGAGAGAGCTTAAATTCATAGGCAAGTGTGCGCCATAAAGGATGGCACCACTAGAGTTGGAAGAACTCAGGAAGCAATTGAACGAGCTCACCTACAAAGCGCGAAAAGGCAAGGTAGTCGCCGATGCCTTAAGCAGGAAGGCCGAGCTTGCTGCCTTAATGCTAGCAGCAATTTCAACCATCCACCATGATATCCGGAAGTCCATCAAAGAGGGCTTATTGCATGATCCAGATGCACGGAAGCTGATCCTAAAAACTTGGCGATCCAACTACAAAAAGACAGGCAGCCTGATACAACATTGCTTTGGTATCTTTCTTTCGTCCTTATTATCTAGCTCTAATGATTCATATCCAGGTTTCAATGCCACAGCTGATGTTATTGAAAAAGCAATTTCAGAATCTCTGATTTAGAAGCTGGAAGCTGAAGTCACCGTTGATGAAAGAGACCTTGAAATCTTTGAAGAAAATATTGTTTCATTCGAAACTTTCTTTGCAGGCAAGTTGCTTTCCTTACACTCCTCTCACTTCGTTCGAGTCTCCTTATCAGTCGCCCTCTCCTTTCAGTCGAGCTCTATTAACATAGACCCTCTCGCTTTAGCTCGAGAACGTTGTTCCATAGCTTGTTGTATATGAGAATGGACCACATGCAGCATCCTTTCGGTGATATGATCAGCAATGGCCTGTTTCTGCCGCTGGTCTGCCTCCACCCTATCTAGGAACTCATAAAGAACATATGCATACCTTTGTTACACCAGAGGTACTGCACCACTACCCTCGGGCTTCTTAGAACTTGCTTGACTATGGGGCAGTGGTGTAACCTTCAAATGACAAGGGTTGTTGCGGGGACAATTGGGAAAAATTTGTAGGACCCCCTAGCATGCATGTTCTAACCTGGATCAGAGGATTTTAGATGTCTTTAATCAGTGCAATGTTGACCACGCCCTTTGGAGCCATCTTTTTATCCAGATAATGTGTAGTAGGGACACTGGTTCTTTTGTAAAATGCACGAATCAGGCATGGAAAGGGCATGCCAACTCTGTCAGATAAAGTTCAGTCCCGCATCTTAGTACTATAATTCGTCCCACATTTATTCCGAACTTGTCCATCAAACATGCTACTAGAGAGGCATGTAAAGGTTGGAGCTCGTAGGTGGGCTCGAGCTACTTCTTCAACCTTTTAGAATGGTTACCCTGTATGGAGTTTAGTAGACTGACAGCATAGTTAGAGTAAAACTCCTCGATGATGGTGGGCCCATAATAACTTGGTGGTTATGCCATCCAACCAAACTGATATGATTCAAACACATCTCTAATCTCTAGGATCCGATCGAGTTGATCTATGATCACCCGAACCTTCGGGATGACTACCCACCATTGGAACCCCCCCCCGAAGCCCTTGGTCAACCCCTGAGTGAAAATCTCTTTTGCCCCTAGGACTGTCCAACAAGCCCACAAAAATACAATTAGCTACCTAGCGGTTTCAGGGTTTGTCATCCAGGAGACAGCAAAATGTATAGCTTCATCATCACTCCCCCGGAGTTTGATCTCGTTGTCCAGCTCCTCAGTGTCATGCTCATCAGCCTCTAAGGTTTACACTTGCTCCTCTTGCTCAAGGACATCCTCCTCCTGCTCTGGTGCATCCTCCTCCTCCTCAACTCCCATATAAGGAACCCCCTCCTCAGATTGGGGGGCTATGGTCGGGCCCGCTGCACGAGCCCTTGTAGTGTGAGGGGAGTGAGGGGAGACATTGCCCGTAAAATGAACTTCGGGCCCTCTTGAGGAGTTATCGCTTGAGTCACTCGTAGTTTGATGGATAGATAACACAATCAAGGAGTCATAGAGACATTACCCATGCTCGTCCCTAATTCTGGTTAACCTTCAACCTGGACCTATAGCACCTGCAAATATCATAAATGAATACAAACAATTAGAAATGTTTGAACAAGCAGATTGACGCACTAATTGGTAATCAAACTTCCCCTGTGCCATAAAAGTGACAATAACCCTTAAGAGTGGCGTCACATAGTCTATCATAGGGCCATTGTACTTAAGGACCATATAGGAATTAAATTCAAAATCGGAGTAGGAGATGTCACATAAGTGTTATGGGCTCAAAGGGACCCTACACGGGTCGTGTGATGTGACACGGTCCGTGACAGGGCCCTTGGGAGGGGGCTTGGTGTGTAGTTGTTTGAAGGCTTGTCACAGACTGTTACACAGTCCGTGTAAAAGCGCATGGTCCATGTGACCTGTCGTGAGAAGCCCCCTTTTGTCGAATTTTAGCCCAACGTGCATACACACAAAAGTTTATGCAATTTCACATTACCTAATCATCGACTCACCAACAAATTACCATACACAACACGGTTTCACCGAGAGTTATCACAAAAATCCACCAAAATCATGAATTTCCATGGTCAACACCTTAAAAGCTAAACAATAGTTGTTTTCACCACCAAATGCAACAGTCAACACCAAATTCATGCATTATGACTCTTTAATTGAAGAAAGAAACAATTTTGAACAAAGATCTACACATGCACACATGAAAATCTACACTAGAAGATGAAGAAAGGGAGTTCTTACTTGATGAACAATAATTAAGGTAATGACTTTCTTGGAAAAGTAGAAACCCATACTAAAATTGGTGTCATGAATCGTGAAATTGACACACTAATCGTGACAAAAGACATAGAAATTTTGGTGTTTTTGAACAAGAGAAGTCGTCAGAAAAAGAGAGAGCGTCGTGAGGTTTGAGAGAGAGAGAGTGGAAAAAGTTGAGAATAAGTTGTTGGGACAAAGTGAGGGATTTTAAAAACCCTTGGTCAACCATTTCAACTGGTCAACCCTTCCACACAGACAGAATCACGGCCCATGTCACGTGGCAGGTCCGTTTGGACAATCCATCCCACGAAATTTGTAAAAAGTTGAGCACTTACCTGGCCCCGCGTTGGCTGATGGCACCTCGACGACTAGCCTCATGGGTCGTGACATGTTTCACGGTCCATTTGGACCATCAGTGTCTCCATACTTGACTAATTATGCAAAGAACTCCTCTAGGCCATGCCCACGCGCCAAACAATGGACCTCACGAATCGTATGATGAGTGACGATCCATGTAGGAGGCTCGTGTGGCAACACTTAACAATATTTGACAAGAACTCACCTGAGCCACACGTGACAGCACCGCACAGATGCTCTCACAAACCATTCCATATGGTACGGCCTATATGGGCACATATAGGGCTGTACTTTGCCAAACTTCGGTTACTTTGGCCTCAAGTCACGCCTTCCACCAAGCGCAGGCTCACGAACTCCAAAATAACACCTATACCTACTTGGAAACACAAATCAAAAACAAGAAAATGCATGACATATAACTAGAATACATATTTATTTTTTTAAGAAAAACTATTACTATGCATGGGTTGCCTCCCACAAATTACTTGATTTAACATAGTGGCACGATGCAACTATGTTGACTACTCAGACTTTGTCAAGATAAATGACCTCAATCACTGAGATTTCATCTGCTACACCCAAGTATAACTTCACTCTTCGCCCATTGACTTTGAATCAATCCCCATTTTCTACTTACAGCTCAATTGCACCATGGGGGAACACTTGGGCAATCTTATACAGGCCATACCACCTAGACTTGAGCTTACCTGGGAACAACCTTAATCTAGAGTTATACAATAGTACCTTCTCACCAACACTGAAACTTTGTTAAGCAATATGCTTGTCGTGTTAAAGCTTCATCTTGTCCTTGTAGAGTGCTGCACTTTCATAAGATTAGAGGCGAAACTCATCCAACTCATTGAGTTGGTCAAGTCTCAAGTTAGCAGCCTCATCCCACTTCATGTTTAGCTTCTTCAGAGCCTAGAGTGCCTTGTGCTCCAACTCCACAGGTAGCTGGCAGGCTTTACCAAACACCAATTGATATGGGGACATACCAATAGGGGTCTTGTAAGCCGTCTTGTAAGCTTAAAGTGCATCATCGCGTTTTTGTGCCCAATCAATTCTAGTCACATTCATAGACTTGGTCAAGATCTCCTTGATCTCTTTGTTTGAAACTTAAACATGTCCACTTATCTGTGGGTGATAGGGTGTGGCCACTTTGTGTTGTCATACTCCATAATTCGCTAGCACAATACGGAAGACCTTGTTATAGAAATGAGAATCCCCATCACTAATGATAGTTCTGGGTGTCCCAAATCTGGAGAAGATATTCCTCCTCAGAAACTACACAACACTCTTGGTTTCATTGTTCGGCAATGAAATCGCCTCCACCTATTCGGAGACATAGTCCACTGCCACTAGGATATAGTTCATGCCATAGGAGCTCAAAAATGGCCCCATGAAGTCGATGTGCCCAAATGTCAAACATTTCTACTTCAAAAATAAGAGTCATGGGCAGCTTTTGACTCCTGGAGATGTTGCCCTGTCACTGATAATGATCACACCCTAGCACCAAGTCATGGACGTCCTTGTAGATGGTTGGTCAATAGTACCCACATTGCAGAATCCTTTTTTGCTATTCTGGAACCACCATGATAGCCCACCATTAAGGAAGAGTAACAGGCCTCCATGATACTCATCATCTCCGCTCTAGAATACACCGCCTAATGACCCCATCAGTACATGTTCGAAACAAGTAGAGGTCATCCCAGAAGTACCTGCACACATCATGAAGAAACATTTTTCTCTGGTGAGAGTTAAGGCCCTCAGACATAATTTCACTCACCAGAAAAGTTACTGAAATCAGTATACCAAGGAATTAGGTCCACAGAAGCTGCCAATACCGACTCATCGAGAAAGGAATCATTGATTTTTAACCAATCCTTCACTCTTGACTCATACTCCAATCTGGAAAAGTGGTTTGCTACTTGATTCTCAGATCCTTTTCAGTCTTGGACCTCAAAGTCAAATTCTTGTAGTAGGAAAACCCATCTAATCAACCTCAGCTTAGCATCTTCCTTTGACATGAGGTATCTTAAGGCTTTATGGTCGATGTGCACTATCACTTTTATGCCTAATAAGTAGGCCCTGAACTTGTCAAATGTGTACATCACAGCTAGCAGTTCCTGCTCAGTCACTGTATTATTCCTTTGAGCATCATTGATGGTCTTACTGGCATAGTAGATAGGATGAAACATCTTGTTGCGCTTCTACCCGAGCACAACACCTACAGCGATTCCAATCGCATCATACATAACCTCAGAAGGGGCAGCCCAGTCAAGTGCAACTACTACAAGTGCAAAAATCAACGTTTGCTTCAGGGTCTCAAAGGCATATCGGCAAGTGTCATCGAACTGAAACTTGGCATCTTTCTCCAATAGCTTATATAGTGGGTGAGAAATCATGGAAAACTCCTTAATAAACCGATCGTAGAAGCCTGCATGTCCAAGAAAATTTTGGACCTCTTTACAGATATGGGAGGTGGCAACTTCTCGATAACCTCAATCTTTGCCTTATCCACCTCTATGCCCTTATCAGAAATCTTATAGCCAAGGACTATCCCCTCCTTGACCATGAAATGGAATTTCTCCCAGTTTAATACCAAATTTGCCTCCTCACAATGTTGTAGTTCCCTGTTAAGATTCAACAAATAATCGTCAAAGAAATCACCCACTATAGAGAAGTCATCCATAAATACCTCAAGGGTGCCTTCGATCATGTCGGAAAATATCAACATCATACATCACTGGAAGGTGGTCGGGGCATTGCATAACCCAAAAGGTATCCTCTTAAAGGCAAACATCCCATATGGGCAAGTGAAAGTGGTCTTTTCCTAATCCTCCGAGGATATGGATATTTGATTATAGCCTGAGTACCCATCCAAGAAGCAGTACCACCCTCTACTTGCCAATCAATCTAACGCCTAGTCCATGAAGGGAATGAGGAAGTGGTCCTTCAAAGTCCATCTATTAAGCTCCAGTAGTCCATGCACACTCACCACCCAGTGATAGGTCGGAAGGGGACAAGCTTATTTTTATCGTTGGCCACCACTGTCATGCCCTCTTTCTTAGGGACACATTGAACTGGACTAACCTACTTGCTGTTAGAGATGAGGTATATCACCCCAGCATCCAGCCACTTGATAATTTCATTTTTTTCACCACCTCTTGTATGGGAGGATTCAACCTACACTGATGTTCGATACTAGGTGCACAGTTATCCTCCAACTTGATCTTGTGTGTGCATATCCTTGGAGGAATGCCTAAAGTATCTGCAATGATCCACCCAATCACTCTTTTGAACTTTTGGAGGACCCCCAACATTGTGTTCACCTGGTCTTCCTAAAGATCTGCAACCACAATCACTGGAAGAGTATTATTAGTACCCAAAAATGCATACCTTAAGTGTTGGGGAAGCTCCACAGCTGGAGGCTCCTTGATAGAAGGTTTGGCTGGCGGAGTAGGTCTGTTTTACAGGTCTAAGACCAACTTTCTAGGGACAAATGGTATAGTTCCCCTGCCCTGCAAAGCATTCACAGTATATTTGTACCCATTGATACCATCCTCTGGGAAGTTCCTCAACGTCGTAACTAGTGCGTCCACACTCATCTTTCCTTCAAGTGGAATCTTAGAAAGACAGTCATCATCCACATTTATAACAGACATTACAGCCACCTCTTTGGGTCTCTTCATTGCAGCACACACACTGAACTTCAACTTTTCAGTGTTCAATCTAAAAGTAAGCTCCCCACGCTCCACATCTACTAATGCCTTGCCGGTCGCTAGAAATAGTCTCGCCAAGATGATGGGAATCTCGAAATCCACCTAAGAGTCTAGAATGACAAAATCCGCAAGAAAGGTGAACCTGCCCACGTGGACCAGCATATTGCACAAAATCCCCATGGGTCGCTTCACTGATTTGTCTGCCATAAGTAGCCGCATAGTAAACTGCCAGCAACATCAAGTTGATGCTGACACCCAAGTCACAGAGAGCCTGTGCAAAATCATAAGCTCCAATAGTACAAGGGATAGTGAAAGATCCTGGATCTTCCTTCTTCTCAACAAGGGATCTTATAGTAATGGTGTTACAAGGATGAAGATTGTTTGTCGGCTCAACTGTAGTTGTCCTCTTCTTAGTTTTTCATGAACTTAGCGTATCCTAACATCTCCTTAAGTAGTTCCACTAGAGAATATTCATTGATAGCTCCTTCAACATAGATAAGAATTTGTGAAACTTACCATCTTCAACTTTATTTTGCAACCACTGTGGGAATGGTTGTGGTGGCTTAGGAATGGCCGGTAGAGACAGAGTTACTAGTTTTCTTGACTTTTGGGCATCTTTAGCAACCTTAGGCTCTACTGGTGCCACATCAACCTCTTCACTCGCATCATCCTCATGCACCTCTACAGGGGTCAGGTAGCTTGCCTTTAGCTTTACCAATACCTGCATAACTGGCTACAATAGGGTCAGAAAGTATCTTACCGTTCCTCGTGGTTACTTCCATGCAGTGCAATCATTTTTTGATTTCTAAATAGTATTCCTAGGAAGTGACCAGCTTTTCTCTGATTCAATGAGCTAACAGATGCCCTATTTGCTCCTCAAGTTGCTTGATCGAAGTGGAATACGAGTCGACCAGTTGCCAAACATTGTACATTTCTCCTCTTATATCCCGCACCTCTGCCTCAGTGGACTCTACCTTGTTAAGAACCTTTGCTATTATCTCCTCTAATTTCAAGTTTCCACCACCATAATTTTGACGCTCATGATTCCTATAGCCATCTCTATTTTGCTAGTTTCCTTTATAGTTCTCACGACCATATTTCTGACCTTGGTTGCCAGGGTTGAATGGCCGGTAACCCCCTTGGCTGCCCAAGAAGTTCGCCTCCTCATTATAACTATAGCCTTGATTATCATACCTGGGCATTGTACCCATAGCTTTCACCTGTTCTAGGCCTCTATCTAGTAGCTGGTTCATTAGTAAGTCTAGTTAGGTTCGCATATGGGCTATGTCTTGGCCTCATTCTTCCTCCTTCTGTCGCTATTCTGCAGTTATCTTTGAAAATGAACCCAAAGCAGTCTCTATCCCTAGTGTACCATGCCTTGTTATTCTTGGCTACCTGATACAAGGTCATCGCTATGTCTAGGAATTTTGTGGACATGTATGATCCTTCATAAGCAACATCAATGATAGGCTTCATCAAAAAGTTGCAAAACTTATAGAAGATTGCTTTCAAGTGCTCATCTGTGAGATGGTGATTGGGGTGCTTCTTAAGCTTCTGCCTGAATCTCCCCCAGTTTCATATAGTGTTTCATTCGGCAGTTGCTTGGGAGACCCAATCTTATATTTGATCTTCAGCTGTCTCGATGTAGGTAAGAACCTCTCTAAGAGAACCTCTTTTAACTCTCCCCAAGTGCAGAAGGAATTATGTGGAAGCTCATTCAGCCACTTTGTCACCTCACCAAGAAGAGACAACGGAAATAATCATAACCTGAGTTCTTGCTAACTGACCCCTAGACGTTTAGACGATTGAAATTTCGCTAAGAAGTTCATGACATGCTAATTTGCATCCTCAGTTATTGCTCCGCTGAATAACCCCTTCAACTGTAGCATCTGCAGTATGGTGCTAGTGACGGTGAAGTTGACACCTGCAAGCAGTGGGGGAAGCACTATTGCTCTAGTGGTCCCAGGTGCTTCATCATTATCATTTACTTCCTAGGGATGCCAGGGACCTTGAGGTCTCACACCGGGTTGCTAATGTAGGGGTGGCACAAGTAGTACTTGTTGAAGTGGTGTCATCGGTGGCACCCCATTACTAGCAAGGTCATCTTCACCCTAGACCGTCATTTCCCCCCCCCCCTACAGGATTCACCGCCAACTCTCTTTGTCTTGCTACGTCACGTTCTTGGGCATTCATTGTATGGATTGACTTAGTGAGCTTGGGGTCATAGGGAATAAGTGCTTCAACCTTACTTTGGGTATTTGGCAGGCAACGCTGGCTCCCTACAAAGAACAAAAACAACAAATAAAAGTAAAATTAGGGACTAGTATTACACAATGAAAGTAGCAACTAATAGACTATTGCTTGGCCGTATCCCCCGCAATGACACCAAAATTTGATACACCCAAATTTATACTCCAAAAAGAATAGAAAAGCGGTCTTGATCAAATATAGTACTCAACAAGAGTTGAGGTTAATCGCATAGGGAATGCATGAGAATGAATCTATTAGCAGCCGTTTTTAGATATAATATCTATTCCTAAAATAAAAATACATAAAGTAAATGGGGGTTTTGGTTTTTGCAAACTAAATTATTAAAGTAAAGTAACCAAAGAGTTCAAAGACTACTGGATTCTGAACAATTAATGCGAAGCTAAGATTATGTTCCCCATGAAGTCAAATACGATAGTCAAAATTATGTGGTAAACTCGTTCATGATTACGTATATAAGATCAAACAAGTTATGTAACACCTAACTCACCTTTTAGTCCTTCTTAGATGCATTTCATTCATCACCTTCCGGTCTCAGAACGTATACTTACTAACCCTTGTTATAGACCCCAGAATACTCTCACCTTTCGGTCTCAAGTACATAGACTAGGTTAAAAACCTTGAATTTCTGGCACAGAACTCTTTTCTTAATCACTACATCCCTATCGGGCTTGTAACGAATACAGGTTTACCCGAATGCGTCGACTCATTAAGAAAGAAGTTAAAGTGAAGAATACTACGATATATACGATAATCAATCTCGAGATTTACCCCAAATTCGTGTACTTTACTGATTTGCCATGGTTCCCACACCCTAGTTATGGGTTTAGCCTAGCATATTCAAGAAAGATAGCCCATAACAATATGAAGAATTCATAATAAAAAACTTACTATTGAAGAAGTAATGAATCCACGGATTGCAATCTCAAGTAAGATAACTGAAATTCAAGAGTTCAATGAAATTGAAAGCGAAATATTATTCTTCTCGTGTTCTCTGTCTGCAGCTGTCCAAGACTACATAAAAATAGAATAAA
>JAOTQR010142381.1:0-20366 GCA_025774065.1 Solanum ossicruentum | reverse complement strand
AGGTTTGAGGGTGAAAACATGATTCTATAACTAAAAATAAAGCTCAATACACAACATAATGTTTACACTGTGAACTCAGCAGCAAAGCAGTTGAACATGCAGCCAAGGGGAATATTACAAATACAGGCCACCTCGAGTTCTTTATTAAAGCTAAAGAGAAATGAGTCATCGACGACAGAGGCATATAGTTTGTAGAATTCCAGGAATGAACTAGAGAGAAAATGCATACGGAATAACAGTATCGCGAATGCATCTTCGAACCTAACAAGACATATCTTAGACTGAACGACAACACAGCTCCTAAAGCAGAGAATTTTGACCATAATTTGAACTTCCAATTACGAATGCAGCAATGATCGATATACTCAACAGAACGAAGAACCTTAACATCTGAATATGACAAACCGACAGCTTAAGATGTTTATGAGTTTGATAGTAACGAAACTGAAAAGGGGTCTGTGAGCATAGGTTAAGGGGAGATTTAACAAGATCATACCTTTGTTATCGACACTAACGAAAACCTTGAAACACAATATTTAATCAATTGCGAACTGATAAAGGACATGCCTAGGACTATAAATCAGAAATGGAGTAGGACCAGCACTAACATTGTTTATTCTAAGACAAATTAACAGTTAAAGACATCACAACAACAGTCCCAGAAACATTTTACAACTAAATAACAACAGCAACATCAACTCTACACAACAGAGCATTTCCAGTCAGAGCGTACAAAACGTATACGGGATGTCGACAACAACCCACAATATTATCTAGCTCGCACAAAGCATTTTAAGTGACAAACTAACTGATACACATAAGAACAACTTCCCGACATCTTCAACAATTCAACCACAATCTCTAAAGCTCGACATGAGGGAGAGGATGGAGTATTACCTTTTTGGGGGAAGCAAACTGAGACGACGAGCATAATGAAGATGCTTGCAGCACCACTACGAATCGAATTTTCGGACACCGACTGGATTTCGAAAATGTTCTGGTTTCTCACTCGAGAAGCAAGAGTTTGACTTTTCAGATTATTCCAACCTAGATTTCGAATTCGTCCCTCCAAACTCGGATTTTGAATTCGTCCCCCTCAAACTCGGATTTTGAATTCGTCCCCCTCTCTTCCATTCCCCCATTTGAAGGTATTGAACCTGGAAACTTATAGAAATTAGGGCAACGGTCAAAATCGACAATAGGGTGTGGATTTTGATTATTTTAAGCACGCGTGAGATGGTGTGGTGTCAGGTTGACATAGGCTGTTGGTGCGATCTGAAGTGAACGTTGTTTTGTCAGAGACAAACAACGCCGGTCGGGGACGTTTGATGGAGCTGGGGAGAGGGACGGCGACGGGGCTTCTGGTTTCTTAGAGGTTTTTCTAGTTTAGGGGTTTTCTGGTTTTTCTTTTCTGGTTTTTCCCTTTTCTCGCCGTCCGTCCTTCTTGTCTCTCTGTTGCAAGGTGTTTTTCGAGGCTCCATCTCTGCGTTTTTTCTCCCTATCCCCCACTGCCTAAAACGAAGAAGATGAGGGGAATTTATAGGGACAAAGGGACAAGAACGTTGGATTTGTCAAGTCTTCGGATTTGGGGGAAGGGGAAGAGGGTCTCGGAAAGGTGGAGTGGGTGTGGAAATGGGGAAGGAACGAGGGTTTGGAGAAATGAAGAAAGGGTCTGGGAAAGGGGGATGAAGAAGAAGAGAAGGGAACGGGGAAGGTTTGGGAAAGGGGAAAGGAATGGGAAGGGTTTTCTGGTTTTTGATTTTGGAAGAAGAAAGAAGAAAAGGAGCGTGTCTGGGGGAATAAGGGGAAATAAAGAGAAAATGGGGGCGCGTGGCCCCCACGCGCTGGTTTATAATTTTTTTTTTTTGAAAATAATGTCTCAAATCGCTAAAATAAAATAAAAGCACGATAATTAATTTGACACCGTGGAGGGTAAAAATTGAGTGTCAACAATAGCTGAAAAAAATTTATTGATGTGTTTGACACATAAATATTGGTAAACACCTTTTTAATTAAAATATCTGAAATACCTTTCAAGTTGCTAAGATTATAAAAATTGATTACATTAGGATTTTTCTGTCTAAAAAAATAAAATAAAGTAAAATAAATTCATATTTTAATTCAATATTAATATAAATTTATTATTTAAGTAAATTTTATATACACAATTTTAGATGAAAGTTTTGCAATACCCAATTCTTTAAACAAGAAGAATAGTTGAACTAGCAACAATTTTGCTTAAATATTAATGAAAAATAAAAGACATAGTGAAACCTACATTAATGATAACGGAGGAAGAGAACCCAAGTTTTGTCAACAGAGAGCGCGGCGAGAAGAATGTTGGATTGTGGTTTGAATTGAAATTATGAGAAGGAAGAGAATAGTTAAGATTACTTTAGTTAAGGATATTTTTGGAATATGAAAACATATTTAGGGTAAAAAGATAATATTTTTTGGTCAAACTTTAACAATTTTTAAGCTAAAAATAAAAAGTTGGGGGGGGGGGTGCTACTTTTAATTTTTAACTTATTTTAAGCAAATTTTAATTTTTTTTAAGTTATTTTGAAAATTGTCAAATATTTTTATAAATTAAAAAGAGCTTAAAAATAGAATTGACTAACTTTTAAGTTAAGTCAAACCAAACAGGCTCTTAAACTTAAACCTTTTTTTTTTTGAAATAGAAACTAAAGTTTGCGAGGGTTCTATTTTCTCATAAAAATATTTTCAATCCCAATATGTACACCCATTTTACACCAATTTTATTCTCAAAGAGTGTGTGTTTCACTCAAATAAAATAATATAATTAATTAATTTTTTTACCCATTTAATAATAGTCAGATAAAATCTTGACCAACTCATATTGTAATCCAGATCTGACATCTCTAATTTTACTTCAATTATTTTTTTTGGATTGCTTCAATTCAAAGATTTTTCTTCTAGATTTTCTTGTAAATATATATTCATGTAAGTTTTATGTGTTCTCTTTCAGTGTTCTTGGTGTTTATTTGGTGTATGATTTCAATTTTTTCTCCAAGAATTATCCTTTTTAGTTTTGTGGGTATTTCGAAATCAAAAAGTAGCTTTGAGTTCTAATTTCACTTTTTTTTTGAATTCGTACGAGTAAATTCCTTTATCCTTTTGATTTTGAAAAACTATATGAACAAAAATGGATTTATATTTCTTTGATGAAGGGTAAATTTAGGTGCTATATTGGTTAAGTATTATATTTTAACCCTTCTTGTGTTCACAGGAAAAAAAAACAGAAATAGCAAATACTATAATCGAAATTATAAAAATTAATTTGAGTTTACAAAATACATTGTGTATTCTTAAGGAATTTAATTCCCTCACAATACTCGAGTTTATGGATTATTTTCTCCCAGGATAAAATAGATTAACTGTTATAGACGTAGCAGTACCTTAAACTTCTGCAACTTCGATGAACTCAAAAGTCAGCAACAGATAACACATAGACTCAACTTTTGTTTTTAAGAAAATTTATGCAGAGAAAAAGAAGAATTTTCGTTGATTGGAAAAATGCATAAAGGTATCTATTTATAAGGAACAAAAGGTGCGAATCCACCTATTCAGAACAGTCTCATCTGCTCAGAGGAAATTTATGCTCGAAAATTAAAAATTTGTTAAATTAATTAATAAAAATATATCAAAACAGAAAAATTTTGAGATTAGTTAAATCAATTTATCAATCAATCACATTATTAGCCGAAGTCAAGCGAGCGATAATGAAGACAACGCGAGGATCCCCTTTACTTGACTCTTTTAAGAGTTAGAATGAGTGTTTACTAAGATAAGGATAACATATTTCCTCTATTTTTAGATGAAAGACAAATGATTCTTCATTTCCCTTTACGTGATTACCTCTATATTTTCCTTATTCTCTCAATTTCCTTTCATGTCCCATTTCACTCTTATTATTTAAATCCAATATTATATTATTGTTAAGCAAATTGTTTCAACAGAAAGCTTCAAGATGGATTGCTAGAACTTAATGATAGAGTATACAGTAAAGGAATTAACTTCGCCATAGAAAAGGAACAAGCTTTGGTTGTTAAGAAAAGCTCTCAGCAGCAATTGATGGTGGTTTGGGGGAAGGAAAAAAGTGTGTCAATTTTCACATTGGTATGATAATGCCATGTGTCACTTTTACATTGGTTTGGAAGCATATTTATTCCTTCACGCGCTTTGCTAATAAATGATGTATTTATTGTGAATTTAAATAGTTTTGTCAGGGTATAAAACAAAATGACGTATTTATTGTGAATTTAAATAATTCTCTGGAGGTATAAGACTCCGCAAACTTTAGATATCTACTTTAAAAAATCGTTTAAATATATGAAGATAATAATATATTTTCTCTTAATTTTATTTATACATCAACATAATTTCTTTCAACTTGGTCCTTATGTCTGATTTTGTTTGACATGAAACTTGGAAATTAATTTGTTATCTTTCCCTAGCATGAATTTATATCATTGAAATAACTCTGTTTATTATTATTGTTATTTTTGAAAGAAAAAAAATGTTTGAATCTCTGTTGCTCTTAGTTAATCAACAACCATTGGTCTTATTTATTTTCTTATTCATTGTTATTAGTATTTTGACATGAATCATATATTAATTGGTTTTACTTTGTATGCATGTGAATCCCATCCGAATCCATTTGGGATTCTATCTTTGTACGTTCAGGAGTCTTGAGTCAAATTTGAGCCTTTTCAAGTCGCAAGAAAGCTAGTGACAGAGTTTGAGAGCTCGAGAATGGGTTGTATACATCCAAATACAATCGATATATAAGAAATAATCACTGGGATACAATGACGCATACACAAAAATGGGCCGTAGCCTAGATTTCAGCAGAAAAATCACATAATTATCTCATATTTAGAAAATATTTATCACATATAGCAATATAATTTTCTTAATCATATATAGCAAATTGATTGAATTGTTCAATATGTCTCTTAAAATTCATTCAATTCTCTCCAATCTCTTATCTTGCTATCTTTTGCTATAAATGATAATAAAATAAAATTATATTTAATTTTGATAAATATTAATTAAAAGACCTTGTCTTAGGTAATTTTTCAATTTTAGCAGCCCTTTACAGGGATAGAAGTGGGCCAAAAGCCCAAACTCTCAACTCTCTTCTTTACTTCATTTTATTTATTTATTTATATTTACTTGAACATTAACATTTATTTGCTTATTTAATTTAATTAAATTCTCCAAAGTCAAATTATTTCATGTTAATCAATTTTAAATGATTTCATGTTTTTCTTAGTTTAGTCATTTTTCCACGAAATTTAGTTTATTGAAATTTTTCTAAGTATTCAAAATGTTACTTTTTTTTTTTTTAAAAAAAAGAACCTTTTTCCGGCTTTAAGTGCTATTTTCAGTGGTTCAAGTAATTTTTAATGTTGGATTTTTGTACTTTAATATTTCAATTATTTCCTTAAAATAATTTTGAAACTTTCCTTCCATACCTAGTCAAAACTTAGAATTTTGGAAGTTTAAACCTTTTTTTTTTGAATTTTCTAAGTTAGTTTTCTTACGAAATTAGGCAATTTTAGTCTTAAGATACATAATCAGATTTCTTCTTCAACATTTTTAGTTTTAAATTATTTTTTAGTTTTAGTTTTGAAATGTTAGTAGAATTTTCAAATCGCCGGTCAATTGCGTGTTGGCGATCATTTTGAGTGTTAAATAACTTCTCAAGATGAAAATTAGGACTCTTACCATTTTCTCTTAATTTTTTTGAATTTTTCTGTTAAATCTTAAAAATTAAGTTTTCTTAATTTCTTTTTAAAAAATAAGTGGTGACTCTCTCTTATTTTTTGAGTTATTAATTTTTCTTAAATTAATTAAATTTTAAACTAATTTTTTTTCCAAATACTATTTCCCCCAATTAACAGGTCTTATTTAAGCATCAAAATTTAAAGGCAATAATTTATTAGAATTCTTTTTCTATTCCTTCTCCCAAAATAAATTATGTGTCAAATAAAAAAACACCATTAAATTTCTTTCAAAACGTAAATCCAAATCAAATCAAAATAATGATAAAACGTTAAAAAAACAAAGTTGAAGAGGGTATATTTCATGCAAAATTTTATCCAAAACATTATTTAAATAGAATTATAGAAATTCTTTTTTTATATTTGACATGACTTCTTACCTAAATTAAATAATCAAATTTTAAAATATTACAAATCAATTAGTTGTGATTTTCTTTAAACCAAAAAGAACACGTGAGGACTACTATAAATTTGTTTTACAAACCAATTATTATAGGAGTCCTTGTAATAGTCATATTTGTGTCATGGTTGATTTAGAAAAACTATAAGAGGGCAAACTTTTAGATAACTTCAAAAATTAATTGAATTTGACTTCCCACGTATTAAGAGACATTCTAAATATATGATAATTCTACCTAATATAAGTTATTTTTTAGAAGAGCTCATCTAATTTTTGAATCATATTATGCACAAAAAAAAAAAAAAACTTCCTCCTACTTATTATTGGACTTGGTTATAATTTTCTGTAAAAATTTACATGTAAATATTATTATTATTTTTGTTTCCTTCACATCGCTAAATCTTAAAAAAATTATAAATTAATTTAATTGTGGAGAAATCTCACATAAAAAGAGCAAATGAGAGAAGAAAAATAAACACAATAAAACTATACTTAAATATGCAAGAATTTAAACATTTAAATATTTTTTGCTGATAATTTAGGAATCTAGTAAAAGAAAACTACATAATTTTCATACATTAATTTTAGGAGTCTAGTAAAAAAGAAATTACTTGATTTTTCTTTTTCATATATTTTAGACATCAAGTAAAAGAAAATTACTTAATTTTTTTCTCTCATTTTGTTTAGGAGTCTAGTCAATAATTAGAATTTATTTTATAAAAGCTAAAGTTAATTGATTTAGAACTGTCCCCTAAACTATAAACTTATGAATTCAAGTGTTTGTAGAAAAATTTACCCTATTTTTTTTGGACTTTATAGGAAACTTTTGCCTATTTTTTCTATATTTTTTTGACGTTCTTTAACTATTATTTTGCTTATTTTCTTGGGAATTTGCTCAAAAGATAATCATAAATTAAACAAGTATTTTGCGCGTAAGTGGAATTGCTGGCGAGAACCTTTTCTAATGAGGAATAAGATAGAATTATAACTAGGAGGAGGGTTTAATTTTCCTATTCCTAGTGATAAATGAAGATTGAAAGCTATTCTTGTTTGGTCTCCCAGACATTAAAGCTATGGAAGTGGTACGTCTTCCCAATTTAATTATATTTCAAATTCAAATGTGTTTGCAAGCTCTGCTTGTGCAGCCAACTTTGTTGAGTTCAATGGATTTAGAGCGCAATATTGACAATCCCGACAAAGAGGAGCTCATAACATTTTATGCCACATTTGGTGTTTATCCGGCGGGCAATCGATTCCTATGCTGTTATCCACCTTCTTCAACATAATTTTGATTTGAGATTTCTCCTATGAAGAGGCATGGAAATGGACAAATACAGTAGTCTTTATTGTTGAGATCAAAAGCTAATTTCAGCAGTTTAACTATTATTAAACTGTGTTTCTCTGATTGTAGGTGCTCTAGTTTATTACTTACGTTTACATGTGTTAAAGAAGAATTAAGATAGTATGTAGGACCAATAGATGTTTCTGGTTATTGCTGGCCTTTGGTGTGTCTGTTAGAGATTCACATATTTTTTACTTCTCCATTGCAGAGGAGGAGACATAAATTAATGGTTATGCAATAAAGATGTCTCTATCCCTCTCATACACATACTTGAAATAATTTCTTGGTGTAACAACTAATTTTCTCATCTGACTTGCAAATTACATAGGTTGTGACACAAGACATGTCAAGTGAAAACTAAAATCGTGATTTCCTCTAATGTGACACAACACATGTCAAGGTTGCTTGCAGGTTGGCAACTAACCTCTTAGCATTTCTGTTAGTATTATTTAGATGACAAGAAGACAACAATAGCTCAAAGCCAATCAATGATATGGAACCAACCTAAGCCAGAGGAAACACATATACAATCTGTCAATCCACCTTAACCATGTCTAATAAATTGATATTTGGAATATTCTGAGATACATGGAGGAAGATCTTGACTAGCTTAGATTTGGTGAAAATCAACAGAAATAGATGCTCTCGACAGTCAGAAAGAAGCTGCTACATAGTTGTGATTAACATGGGGGTGGATATAGCTTTAGACAGAAAATAGCTTTTACTTGATCTCACACGATCCTTACACAAGGTAAGCCAGTGTGTAACAAGTTGAAATGTTGTGTACAATGACCATCTATCTTTACATTTCAAATAAAATTCTGTAAGCCCTACTCCTCTTTGAGAAAACCCTAGTTACGAAGTTTTCGAGATTGAGCCCCCTTGTTGCTGGCGAGCAATTGACAAGATACCAACACCCCACCTAGTGATGAGCGAAAGAGGAAGAACATTCAACTCTTTTTCAGAATGGGGGTCGCTTATTGCATTTGTTTTGTTGAAACAATAGAGGTGGTCGATGATATACAAGTTGATATTCTGGATATGGTTAATTAGTTCGAACTATGCATTGGTCATACTTGATATGCAAAAGGAGGGGGGAGGGGGTTGAATTGAAAAATAGAGTTGACTTTCTATACAGCTAGTCTACTCAACTTCAAACTTGAAATAAATAGATCACTTAAGGAGCAGCACAAACTAAAGATAATGGACTAAATTTTTTTATACTGGTTAGGAACACTGGTGTGGTGCCTACTTCCACCCCCCTTGGGTCACAAGGGTTCCTTTCAAAGGTCAAATAGTGAAATTCAGTACAACGTTTTGATCTTCGTCCGATTCACAGATCAGACTATCTCTAAACACTATGTTTTTTCTCTAGTCTAAAATATTCTTTTTCCCTCCTTTTAGTTCACACTAATCCTACAAACTTTTTCTATGAGTAGAATGATAATATTAAAGCTAGAACTTTTTAGTGAGTGTTTCTGTTTCTTCAAAATGAACTTGGAGAGAATATAAGGCCTTCTTGGATTAAGATCATTAGAGCTTTTCTTGACCCAAGGGATTTTCTTCCGATCAAGAATTTGTAATATTCTTTGATTGGGAATCAATCTTGATTTGTTGAGATTCCTTTCTTTCTTCATCTCTTAGCTGGCTTCTTGACTTCCGGCTGGATTATTTCAACAATTTTCTTCTCCTTGTAAGTCTTGGTGGTTCCTTGATTCTTGACTAAAGGTTTCTTCCCTTTTTGTATGTCTTAGCTTGGTAGTTCCTTGATTATTTCTTCCTTCCTTGTGAGTCTTGTTGGTTCCTTGACTTTTGCGGCCTAATTTCCTTTTTCTTTCTATCATGCTTGTGGTAGCATTTCCTTTTCTTCTAAGTCTCTATTTTATTTTTTGTGTATTTCCTGCAAATGTAAAACATCAAAACTTAGATGCTTACAATCTCCCCTTCTTGATGATGGCATTTAGGGTTCAAGAATTCAAGTGACTTCCCTATTTCCTTAGTTGTCTCCCCCTGTCTTCTTGGACTTCTTCTTTATCTTGATCTTGTTTTAGTTGGCTCCTCCTGTCTTAGTAGTTGACTCCCCCTGTATTCTTGAACATGTTTATTCTCCCCCTTGGCATAGTCAAAAAGGAAAACGAACAAGCAAAACAGACAAGTAAGGCAGAACCATACCAAAATATGCACAACCAAAATATTAACTACAGAAAGGAGGCACGCCTCAAAGTAGAAACAAAACAAAGATGTTTGGGGAAATGAGCTCTAATATTACAGTACAAAAGAAGATTTTCTTTAAAAAAAAGGAATCAGCGATGGCCGACGAAATATTTCAAAGTGTTGAGCACATTCTTGCAAAAGGTGTCATAGGACTGCTCAACATTTTTAGAGAAGGAAGAGTAAGAGGTTTTGGACAGAGACAACAACCTTGTTATTGGAAGAGTTACTCCAGAATTCATAGTGTCAACTTGCTTGATCAACTTGTTCACAGTGCACACTCCTTCTTTCTTCAATTCATATAGGTACAAACGAACTTTACCTATATTAGTGCTCGTTTCCTTGCTGATCTACAGTACTTTGTCAAGGGATTCCTGCATGCCCTACAAAATGCCATCTATCTCCTTGATAATGGGTGCAGCTGAGTCTGCAGAAACTTTAGTCGACTTGGGAGAACTTCTGATTTTGCCTTCACAGAGTCCTTTTTGTGTCAGTTCTTGTCAATAATGGTGTACCCTATGCTTGCAAAGGTTCAACAATCATAAGTGGCTGATACTTCAGTTACTTGAAATCCAGAAAGATCAACTTGAGATTCAATGAGAATCCTTGAAATCAGAAGCCCATATAGTAGACTGGCAGTAGGGTTAGTGTCCTCAACACTCTCGAGCATGTATTCCCTAATCCAATAACCCAGTTGATACGATATTTCTTCAGCAAATAGTAGAGAACATAAACATCTCTATTTGAGATGCTGTTGAGAGATCTTTTTCTTGGCACAAGTATGGTTGCCACAATGTGTGCCAAAATTTTGAAACAGAGGGACGGAGGACCAAAGTCAAATAGGTTAGAATTGTCTTTAGTGATGGTAGCCTTCGCTTCATCTAGGGAACCTTCAAAATTATCCAGCCAGGTGCTTCTCATGTGAGGTACTTCTGCAAAAAACATAGATCCAAACATGTCTTTGAAAAGATCATCATTAATGATGATTTGAGTGCCCAAAACTAGGGATTCCAAATCTTCTTCTTCATCTAAGGCTTGGAGATTGGCGTAGAACATTTTTACAGGCTATCCATAGCATTCTAGACCATACAATCTCAGAAGAAGGGAGAGCCTTTGGGTTCTATGAAAGGAGCTCATATGGCAATGAGATTCTTCCAGTTGTTCCAAGTTGACTACTTATCTAGCAACAACCAAACGCTTCTTGAAAATTTCATACTTCCTCTTTTCTTCTTTTCCCTAGAAATTTTTGGAGTCATCTTTACTGAAGGGTTCAGAGGGGCAGGAATAAGATAGTTTAGGGTTTTCTTTTTGAGAGGAGGAAGTTTCCTTTTTCTAGAGAGAGATTTGACACAGGACTCTGCCTCAAATGAGACGAAGACAGGAAATCTATTTAAATGGAGGAACCATTAATGGGTTTTTTTTGTCACCATTAATTGAGTTCAAGTCATGGTAAAGGAAGGAGGAATAGATTTTGAGAGATGAGTGAGACGAAAGGATAGGAATGAGAGAGACTAAAAAGAAGAGGTTATACGTGAAAGGGGAATATGAAATAAAAAGGTTCCAGGAATCGAGGGGTTCAGATTGACAAAGAGGCACACAGAAAAAGAGGTAATAATCACAAATACATGTATGGTAACTAATGATAAGATGGAAAAGTAAAAAAATGACTAATGCATTTATGATGGAAAGAAAATATGTGGACAGAAATAAATTTTAAAAAAGTTTAATACTCACCTTTTCTCGAAGGAAACAAAATCTCTCTTCATGCAGGGGTTTTGTACAAATATCAACTACCTGATTTTCAGAATTAATAAATTTTAGAAGAAAATCTTCTTTTTAAACATGGCCTCTGATAAATTGATGCTTGATCTCAATATGCTTTTCTCTAGAATGATGCACAATAAATTTTGAAAGACTTATAACATCAGTATTATCACATAAAATAGGCACGTGATTGAAAAATAAATTAAAAACTTCAAGTTGATTCATAAATCCAAAGTAATTGAGTATCACAACTTCCATTGGCCATGTATTCTGGCTCAGTAGTAGAAAGTGCCACGGAGGTTTGCTTTTTGCTATGCCGGAAGATTAGAGAGTCTCCTAGCATCTGACATGAACCACTAGTGCTTTTCTTGTCATGTTTATCTCATGCAAAATTTGCATCTGAATAACCAGTTAATGACAAAGAGGATGAATTAGGATACCACAAACCCATTTATGAGGTCCCAATAAGGTAACAAATGATTCTTTCGCAGCAGTTAGATGGGACTCTTTGGGAGTTGACTAAAATCTAGCACATTTGCATACACTAAACATTATGTATGGTCAACTTTCCATGAGATAGAGTAGAGAACCAATCATTCCTCGATACATTTTCTCATCAACATCCTTTCGCCCATCATCCTTTTTAAGGCAGGTTGAGGGACTCATGGGACTTCCATAAGCCTTGCCCTTTTTCATACCGAAGCATTTAATAAGTTCCTTTGCATATTTGTTGTGGCATATGAAGGTTCCATCAGAGGTCTACTTGATCTGAAGACCAAGAAAGTAGGTGAGCTCTCCCATGAGACTCTTCTCGAATTCTCCTTTCATAAGATTTGAAAAATTTTCACACACAGAGGAGTTAGGACTTCCAAAAATAATGTCATCTTCATAAATTTGAATAGTAAGAAGATTTAAATTTTGATTTTGAACAAACAACGTAGTATGAATGTTTCCCCTTAATCATTTTTAAGAAGAAATTTGCTAAGACGTTCATACCAAGCTTTAGGGGCTTGCTTCAAATCATAAAAAGTCATAGAAAGTTGAAAAACTCTATTTGGAAAAGAAAGATTCTCAAATCCGAGCGGTTGTTTCACAAAACTTTCTCTTTGATAAATCCGTTTAGAAAAACACTTTTAACATCCATTTGAAAAAGTTTAAAATGATGGAAAAAAAATAGGCAAGTAAGACCCGAATATATTCTAACCTTGCTATAAGAGTAAAAGTTTCATCTTAATTTATTCCTTCTTGTTGCGAATAGCCTTGAGCAACTAACCTTTTCTTGTTGCCGATAACGTTACCTTTTTCATCCAGCTTGTTTAGAAAGACCCATTTGGTTCTGATAACTAAGTAGTCTTCAAGCTTTTCAACTAGAGTCCTGACCTTGTTTCCTTTGAATTGGCTTAGTTCTTCTTTCATATCTTTTACCCAATGCTCATCTTTGAGGGTTTCATCAACTCGTTTGGGCTCCATTTGTGAGACTAATGTAACAAAGGCTTGCTTTCTCAGTAAGGCTTTGGTTTGCATTTTGTCAGAGGAATTTTTGATGATGCAGTCATTTGGATAGCTAGAACTATCTCTCCTTTCTCTAGGCACAACAACATTTTCTTAAGGGGTAGTTGACTCTTTGGTCTTGTTTGTCGACTCTAAGGAATAGATTCAATTAGAGTAAACGGAGGAATGCTCTAAGGTGAGGACTCATCATCAGGAATCTGCATTCTTGGGTTAGTATCATCAAACATAACATGCACAGATTTTTCTACCCTAAGAGTGCATTTATTAAAAACTCTGTAAGCACGGCTAGAAGGAGAGTAGCCAAGAAATACACCAGTCACTTCTAGGATCGAACTTACTGAGATTGTTCTTACCATTGTTGTGGATAAAATACTTACATCCGAATAGATGAAAATAACTATTGTTGGCTTCTTCTCTTTCCACAACTCATATGGGGTCTTCTTGAAGATAGGTCTGATCATCAGTGACAAATCTAGAATTTTAACTTATGGGGTTTGAAATATAATAAAACTAAGAAGAGCTAAAAAATTAATGCTTTAAGTAGAATTCGAACCCTGAGCATGAGAGTTCATTTAAATGGAAATCTACCACTATGCTAGGCTTTTCTTAGTATTTAGGGGGTACAAATTTAATATATATACGAAAATATAGAAAATTTACCTTATAAGAACCCCCTCACTAAAGCGTAGGTTCGCCCCTGCTGAACATACACCTATTTAAGACATTACAAGCTGTGCTTACCACTTCTGCCCATAAATGATCTGAAAGACTCTGATCAAAAAGCATGGTTTGAGCAATTTCTTGAAGGGAGCAATTCTTTCTTTCCACTACTCCATTTTGTTGAGGGGATCTTGGTGACAAGAAACTTTGAGTAACACCATTGTTATTATAGAATTCTTCGAAGAGCTTGTTTTTCGCTGTGATCACTTCGAATAGTGGTGATGAAGTTACTTGCTTTTTTTGTAACTTTGTTGCAAAAAATTTCAGACTTTGTGAAAACTTCATGCTTGTGAGAAAGAAAAATAACCCAAATAAAATGAGAGTAATCACCAACATAATAAAGGCATATCATTTACCATTAATTCTAGCCGTTTTAGTGGGTCCAAACAAATCCATGTGCAATAGTTGCAGAGGTATAGAAGTTTTGACTATGTCATGAGCCTTGAAAGAATTTCTTCTTTGTTTGTCGAACTGGCATGTTTGCATGGGTGATCCTTTTCGAACTTAAGTTTAGGAAAGCCGATGACCAGATCAAGTCTTACAAGATTTTCTACGGCGTGCATACTAGCATGACCAAGTTTTTGTGCCATACCTAGAGATCATTTGAGACCGCAATCAAGCATGTTAGAGTAGGTAGATCCACATCATTAAGTATATGGATATTTTTGACTCATTCACCAACTATTGTAGTGCTTTTTGATTGATTTTTGGTTATGCATTTTGAAGAGTTGATATGCCGTGAAATCCAGCATCACAAAGTTGACTGATGCTTAGTAGATTGTGTTTTAGTCCGTCTACCAGATATACTTCTATGAGGTCACATAAGGGACTTATGGTTATTGTCCCGACACTAGTAACTATTCCTTTAGCAATATCACCAAATCTTATGTATTCCCTCTTGAATTTTTGAACACTTTTGAAATTTTCTCTTCTTCCTGCCATATGTCTTGAACACCCGTTGTCGATTACCCACATTTCTTTTCTATAAGAGTGTTTGTGGGTACTTGCAACATAATGAAATTAATCCTTTTTAGTTACGCAATTTTTATTGGTCCTTATTGGTTAGTGGGGGGAGACTTTGGGTTTCCAAATCCATTTTTCGGAGTTGAACTATCTATAGTTAAAGGATTTATGACATATTTTACCACATGAAAAATAGATTGGTTTGAAAAAGTTTTTGTTATTGGATTCAAACGATTTTATAGATCTAAAAGAGTTATTAGATCAAACTGAGCTATGATTTGATAATTTTGGATGCTATTTAGTTGCATGTTAACATCATCAAGTTCTTCCTGAAGTAAGTCGACTTTAATTTGAGTTGCTTCCAGAAGAATTTTCCAATTCTTTTTATCTTTGAAAATTTTATTGTATTCATCAATTACTTTTTGAAGTTTATCAGTGATCATGTCAATAGTGTTCTGATGATCAATGCAACTAGGCAGTTTAGATTTCTTACCTCGTTGGTTTCCCTCATGGCTATGAAGAAAATGTTTGCTGCTTCTGTAAGTTCTTCCTATGATCCTTCTTCATCACTCCAGGCTCCCAATGATTTAGAGTTGCTCTCCTTGCGGGCATTTCTCTTTTTTGATTTAGGACAATTTTGTTAAATGTGTCTGGGTCTTTCGTAGAAATAACATCTGTCATCTGCGGTCGTTGGTTCATGAGTCTTTTTGAAGTCATTATCTTCTTTGCTTAAGCATCTGTTTGGCCCCCGACTTATGAGAGTCATCCCCTCACTGCTGGCTTCATCCAATTCTTCTTCTTCATTTATGGTTTCAACATTAAAAGCAACTGATTTCTTCTTCTCATCTTTACGGTATCTGTTTATATGATTCTGTTTATAGGCCATGAGATTTCCTCAGAGTTCATCATATGTCATGTTTTGCAGATCAGTATCTTCTAATATTGTAGCTTTTGTTTCCCAGGCCTTTAGAAGACTCCGAATAAGTTTTCTGACCTTAGAACATTTGAGTAGACCATTCTCAGATATTTGAGTTCACTGACAATTTTGTTGAATCTAGTAAACATGGTTTCTACATCTTCTTCTTTAGCCATTTTGAAAAAATTATATTCATTTACTAGTACATTGATTCGAGCTTCTTTGACTTTGTTGGTTCCTTCATAGGTGGGCTCAAGTTTATTCCACATTTCTTTTGTTGTTTCGCATGTAGATATATATTCAACTACACCGACAACACAATAAAAAAGGCTGATTGCTCTAGCATTTTTCAACAACACTTCTTGTTATTCTTTGGTGATATCAAAGGATTCTAGATTAGTAGTCTTTCTATTAGAGGTACTGGGTATAGGCTTGGGTTCCTTCGTGATAACCAACCAGACTTTAAAGTTGGTGGATTGAACAAAGATTTTGAGTCTTTCCTTCCAATGGGAGTAGTGCTGGCCATTGGAATAGGGAGGATGGTTTGATGAATGACCATCTTGAAGAATAACACTAGGGATTTGATAGTTTACCATTTGATCTTTGCTCACGAGTGGTTAGACTCTTTGTTAGTGAGACCTGCTACTAATTGATATTCAAGAGAGGGAGTGAATTGAAAAATAGAGTTGAATTTCTATACAACTAGTTGACTCAATTTCAAACTTGAAATAAACAGATCACTTAAGGAGCAACAAAAACTAAAGATAATGGACATAAAATTTTTATATTGATTTGGAACACCAATTTGGCACCTACTTCTAGTCCCCTTGGGTCACAAGGGTTCCTTTCAAAAGTGAAATAGTGAAATTCATATTTGACCTATTCTAATTCATAGATCAAATATCTCTAAACACTCTCTGTTCTCTCCTTTTAGTTCACACTAATCGTAAAAACTTTTGCTATGAGTAGAATGATAATATTAAAGCTAGAACTTTTTAATGAGTGTTTTTGCTTCTTCAAAATGAACTTGGAGAGAATATAAGGCTTTCTTGTATTAATACGGTTAGAGCTACTCAAGGGAATTTCTTCCAATCAAGGATTTGTAATGTTCCTTGATTGGGAATTAATCTTGATTTGTTGAGATACCTTCCTTTCTTGATCGCTTAGCTGGCTTCTTGATTTCTGGCTGGATTCTTTCAGCAGTTTTTTCTTTCCTTGTAAGTCTTGGTGGTCTCTTGATTCATGACTGAAGGTTTCTTCCCTTTTTGTATATCTTGGTAGTTCCTTGATTATTTCTTCCTTTCTTGTGAGTCTTGTTGGTTCCTTGGTTTTTGTAGCCTAATTTCCTTTTTCCTTTCTGTCATTCTTGTGATAGCATTTCCTTCCTTCTAAGTCTCTACTTTCCTTTTTGTGTATTTCTTGCAAATGTAAAACATCAAACTTAGATGCTAACAATACTACTTTTGCGAGAGCAAGTTTCTTAGGAAAGTTAATTAAGGGTGACAAAAGAGTTCCAAAATTAAGAAAAAGTGACACAAGTTTTAATTATTGAGTAGAGGTGACAGTTTTAAGATTAGTGCTAACGACATTAATTTTAAAAACCTCAAGTTTTATTATTTACACAAAAATTCTATTTTTCCCATCCCCTTTTCATCCCTCCCCACCCTTCTGGCGCCATCCCCCATCCCCTCTTCTGTCACTGTCACCTTCGTTGTCACCACCTTTGACCACCACTAATTTTTTCTCTTCTTTCTCTGTCACCACCTGCTTCCTCTTCTTCTTCCTTCTCCACAACAATCATCATTTCTTCCTATATTACCTCCACTTTATCGTCCTCCACCATCACCATTTTCTTTTCTTTTTCCTCCTCCACCATCATCGTTGCCACTTTCTCCTCTATCACCGCCGTCACACAACCATGAGTTTGACCTTTGTTGTTATCACCAACACCTCCTTTGTCATCATAATCACCCTATTCTTCACACGACTTTTTGTCAAAAAATCAAACAACTATCGAAGTCCTCTGTCACGATCCAATTTAGGATCATGACCGACACTAAGAGAGAGAATATCAAAGCAAGACTTACTAGAATTCTGTAAAAAAATTGGGCAGAGTTTCTGTTATTTTTAGGCTTATCCAAATTTGTAGTTGTCTCAGAAACCAGCAACACCACTAACAATATCTCTAAATTAAACCACAATATCCAATTGTCACGCAATATTACCAATCCATCTTCAAATATGACAAGTTGTCTAAAACTAATCACATGATTACAACACGAAAGAATACTCTACTCTTATAAAGAAAATAACTATGGAGCGACTCTAAAAATTCAAGAAGGTCCAAAACAATAGATAACTTGTTTCCCATGTGAACAAGTGTGGGCTCACTATGGAATCAACTTGCTATCTCTAGCTAATGGAATCCATGCCTATATCACATGTATTCGTAAAAAAAATTAGCATAGAGTGAGACACTAGCTCCGTGAGTAATAACACTTAACCACAACTGTTTTAAGGAAGAACAAGTCCGAAAATATGCTAGTATGATAACCAAAATCATAAATTAAATGCTCTTTTTTGAAATTGATAACCATAATCCATCTTATTTATCTCATATAAGCAAAATAATACAAACATTCAGAAATAAACTTAGTAAAAGACTTGTAATATTTGGGAGATTTCCAAGAATGAATCATATAATCGGTATGTGTATCTTCTTTAAGAATGGACGATAATTGTAAATTTCATATTAATAAAAATCCCTACTTGAGGGATATTGGTAACGGTATGCTAGTTCTACCTTCCTATTCGTGAGGGCTCTATTTATAATCGATAAATACAAGGTGCACTAGGTCTAGCAATCCACCGTTAGCTACGTGATTCATGAAGGTCTACTCTCATTTATACTTCTTTTTTAAAACCATATAAGCTTTTCAAAGCAGTACAACGCATTTAAATCATATAAATCATATCATGTCAAACTTTAACAAAACATGTGTCAGAGTACTTATATTTCAGTCAAGTATCAAATCCTTTCAATAACAATAATCATATCAATTATCAATAAACTTGGCTTGTAAAAGTAAGACCATCTTAAATAATTATTTTGGTATCAAATCTAGTAAAGGACTTGTCCCACGTATAATTTCAAATCATTTGGTAACACATTCGCTTTGTAAATCATGTTGGGTAATTTTGAAACTGTCTCAAAATTTTAAAGATGATTTGGAGAAGAATTTTCTACTGAGATACTAGGAATAATGCTAGTGTTCACGGACTGCTCTTTAGGATAATTAAATATTTTTTACAGGTCTTCTTCTTCACCAAAATCAAATATTTTTGGTAGATGATCTACGTTTCCTTTACCAAAATAAAATATTTTTGACAGGTCTATTTCTTCAGCAAGCTTAAATTCATTGTCCAACAGTAGAGTATAGGAATAACGACCTTGATCATCAATATTCATGTAATTGTTTTGAGCTTCATCCATGTTTATCAATATATATAAAAAAGAAATTCTGCATCAACAAGTTCATTAATCACAAAATTATAATTGATTTTTTGGTATGCAATCTAAAGAGGGTTCTTTATTTTTACCAAGGTAATTTTTTCTCTCTTTTTTCCTCACCATAAAAAGAACCATACGTAAAATTAAATCACCAAAAGAATTAGAAAAAATTCAATTGTAAATGAAAAAATAAAATCATCTATGCTATATCATCTGTGCTATAAGATATATAAACAATTAGTTAATCAGCGAATATATAAGACATAGATAGTTTTACTAGACAAAAAGAAAAAAAGGAATCAAAATAATCTTTCTAGTGTCAAGGTATATATATCTATTAAAAACATTAACTATTTCATATAAAGAAAACTGACTTCAAAATATACATCTATATATCTTTCGAAATCATTTTAATGTTGTTTGTACATTCTTCTATCATCGTCTTAACTCTGAACTAATGCATACACAAACATATAAAATCTCTAAACTATGTCTATGAATAAAAGAGGAACACCATATAAAAGAGAAAGAACTCACACTTCTTTTGAGGGAGAAAAGGATGATGGAAATTCTTGAATTTTTATGCAAAAATAAATACAAAATTATTTGTTGTGGTCTTACTTATAAAATGTGATACTGATCATATAGGCTATAACTATTTTAGACTCACTTGTCATTTTAATCTATGAAGATTCCATATTTGGATGAAATTTTAAAATTTAAATATCTAGATAGGATATACATTGAACTAGGAAAAATAACCAAAACTCACTTAGTAAGACTTAACTCAATATGACAAAACTTCAATTACCACCTCTATGAATTTTAAAATTATGTCGAGTAACTTCTTTTTTCGAATAACTCAGGACTTCTAATTGAATTTTTAGTAGATATTTTATACTAAAATAGGAAAAATAACTAACAGTCACTTAGTAACTTGATTGGATGTGACAAATCTCCCACCGGCACCTGCTTGTAGTTCAAAATTATGCTGAGTAACTTCTTTTTCCAAATAAGTAATGATTTTTAAATGATGATTCTATTATATATTACAAACTAAGTAGGAAAAATATTTGATTAAATAGAAAAAATTATTTGATAATCAACCGGATATGACAAAACTCTATCCACAGCTCTCTATATGTTAAACCCCAAAATTTCCTAAGATTAATTATTAATGGTTGGGATTGATGTATGACTTAAATTTAATCCGTTTG
>JAOTQR010142360.1:0-20368 GCA_025774065.1 Solanum ossicruentum | reverse complement strand
TACTCTTATGGAGTTTTGTGATTTGTTATTGGGTGGGGGGAGGGGTGGGGGGGGGGGTGGCGAGGGGGCAGGGGGGTCCGGGGTGGAGTAAAAAATTTAAATTTAAAATATTTAAATTTTTCGTAAACTAAATTTATTTTGGATAATTACAAATGTTTCTTTTACTTTTTTTAACTATAAATAGGTGGAATAGTGTTATATGACATGACATTTTCTTTTTTTTAAAAATATAAATAGGTGAAATAGGTTTATGATGTGGCATAGAGAGATTAGACATAAATCCATGTCATAGAGAGTGCATCTGATGCACATGGGCTGCTGCATACAGTTGTGCCTACATGATAAAAAACGAGCAAGTTGAAGTGCCTATTTGTGCACTTTGAAAGTTTGAGTTCCAATCTAAAATTTCGCTCAAAATTAAGGGGCCATTTTATATATTGTGCCAAAAAAGTATAAATAGGTGGGATGTGTAAAGGGTTTTGCTTGCGTGGAACAACGTGACATCGCGTAATTGGACGAAAAAATATGTCATAGCGGGTGTGACTCATGCGCTTGCACTGCTGGATAGCTGTGCCTAGTTAATAAAAAAACGGGCAAGTTGGAGTGCCTGTTTGTACATTTTGAAAGTTCCAAGTTAAGGGGCTAATTTGTGTATTTTGCCTTAATTTTTTGTTGAAGTGTTAGATAGTTAAAGTGCTTACTTGTGCATGATAAAACTTAAAAGTTCAAAATTAAAATTTAATGCGAGTTTAGGATCCAATTTGTGTACTATGCATTTCAATTTCTTCTACGTCATAATTTCAAGGTATTTAGTTAGAAACTAGGAGTTGAGAAAGGAAGTGCCTTTGAACAGTACACAAAAGTACCTTATGCAGTAGGAAAGACACTCCGTTTACAGCAACTGTGATATCCCCAGCAACATCAGAAAATATAGTGCTGAGACAAAGATGGTTCACGAGTAAGTTTATTTGCTGCAATGATGTGACATAGCAAATTCATAATAAAAAAGGTGTTAGAACAAGTACTTTTAATCCATTTGAGGTACTCTTTTAATTATTCATGAAATTACAGATTAAACTAAGAAAGTCCTGGGGGAGGGCAGAGTAAAATGGTGGCATTTCTTTAAAAAATATATATATAAAATGTGAGAATCAAGAATTACCCAAAGAAGTCAATAAGAAATTAGGTGTTCCTGAAGTGAGGCAGTTTGAGAGAGACAGACAATCATTAAGTAATAATCCCTATAAGAAACAAAATGACATACATGTTTTTGTAGGCAGCGCAACAGATATAATTAAAAGTACCATTCTTCCTTAAATCAGTTCATGAATTATAGTCATCATAAATCGTTCATAATTCTGAGTAAATAAGTCTTGTTTTTTGGATCTGTAACTGAATGGAGATTACCGAGTTGCAAATGGAGACGAGACCATTGTTGCAAGTGTTGTTGTGCTCACATTAAGAAGAAACTGTAGCTTCACCTTGGAGCATGGACTGAAACTAGTAACACCCAAATCCCAACAAGTAGAAGAAACGATAAGAAGATAATGCAAAAGAGAAAAAGCTAAAGAATACAAAAGGAATGGGCAGAAGATGACCATATCAAGTGTTTTTCTGCAACACAAAGTACCTTTTTCTCTTTCTGCAGGTACGCCTTTTGCTTTACATTCCTTTAATTTGTCTTTATTCTTTTTTATACTACCCTCCTTGAAACTCTACTTAGTCTAATACAAGTTGAGTCCCCTTGCATGCACTACTTCTACTTCAAACATTGATAGAATAATATAGAACTTTAAAATCATCTAAAAAATGTATTCCTAGTTGTTAATTAAAAAAGTGATGTGTGCATTGTTTTGCTTAATCCTAGTATTAACAAGTTAAACAAAAAAAAGAACAAAAGACTTTAAAACATACTTAGAGGAATTTGCAGAGGCATGAATTCAAATTTTCTAAACTTAGGGAGATTGATTGCAGGTGAAACTTGGCGTTACTCTCAAACATGTGCATACGTCCGACAATCTCTGTTTATCTCTTTTTTTAACGGAAAGGGCATTATTTCATTACTTCTATAACTGTTTTTGATTTTTATTTTATTTTTTTAGTGTTATATACTCTCTCCATTTCTTTTTAGTTGTTACAATTTTTTTTTTATTTCACACAATCAGGGATGACTCAATGCTTTATAAAATAAGGCACATGCCTTGGGACTGCCAATTTTGGGTGGCCTGAAATTTTTACCAAGAATAAATTATGTGATAATTTTTCTTAGATAAAAATAATAGTTTATGATTAAAAACATATTTTTAAATTAAAAAAATGATGTTATTTTGTTTTTCTTGACCCTATTTAAATAAAAGTTTCAAGAAAATGTTAGTTTACCTTCTTACATTCTTCGCTAACACTCACATTATTTATTTGTTTTAACTTTTATATGCTTTGTCCTCTAATCTTTGATAAGTTATAGTAATACTTTATATATAAATAAAAGATCAATAACAAAAAGTGTTTAAGAAAGTGATTTGCAATTTTTTTTCATAAATGTTTGAGAACTACAACAAGCATATTAAAGTGAGTTATACAAGTTATCAACTTCTTGAATCATATTTTAACTAAGACTCAAATATATTACTTACTCCTTCTGAATGATGATAGAGGCACAAGGTTATTTCAAGTGAAAATATTATCACCCAACATATGTTTTTGGTGATGGACTTGCATATTTAGGGAGATGGGAGAAAGAAGAACCTTTATGATCGATCGAGGATTAAACAGCAGGGTGGGGGCTCAAGAGATAAAGAGCAAGTCTGGATTCTGGTATGGTGACATACGAGCCCCATTTACAGCCCATGGTTGGGTTTGTGGGTCATAGATAAGCCTCATGAATGGGACATGCATTAGGTGAACTTTAGAAGGTTGGGATTGGATGTACTAAAGGTCCTTATGGACTGTATAAGTATCTACGAGCTGTAGACTGGGCTCATAGATGTGCAATAGTGATGGGTAAATTTGGGACTCGGGATCTCATTCTATAGACTAATAGGATAGGATGTATTCGTAGTTACAAGCCGTACATTGACTTCATGGATTGGGCAATGGTGGGTAAGATTTAACTAAGTGGGAAGGCTATGTACGAAGGGTATCTACAACTCGTAAATAGAACTATGAGTCATAGTAGATTGAGGGTTAGTGTAAGGACTCGAGCTTCGGAAGGCCTTAACGATGCTTAAATTTTTTTATTTCCAATGTCTTTGGCCGAGGTATCCTTTCAAGGACACCTCCACGAGTCGTGGAGGTGTGCGTGGAATAGACCTTGGTTCATTCCTAGGCTGCCCATCCTTGTTCCACGCCTTCTAGGTTATGTGGTCCTCTATGGAGCTTTTCATCACTTGTGGACCTCACCACTTGCCGTGAAAGGGCTCGTGGAAGGAGGCCCTTATTTGGCTGTCATTGTTTTGTTTAAGGGTTCCACCATGGGCATCATCACGAGTCGTGAAGAGAACCACAAACCGTGGTGGTGATCATGGAGGGACCTTTGGCCTTTTCTCTTCAAGAAATCACCATCTCAAATCTTGGGTCACCTTCACGGAGGCCACCACAGACTGTGAAAGGATTCACGGACCGTGAAGCCTAACGTGCACGTGTCCAACTCAAATTTTGATTCCATTTTATTAAGGACTCTTAGATAATTTGATTCACTACCAAGGTCTTTTATTACTTTTGTGCCTATCCTAAGACACCTAATTCAATCTTTAGTCATTCAATACACTTCATTTTCAAATTTCAGCACTTAAACTCTAGAATTCAAGTTCCTAAAAATCCATGTAAGCCAAGCTGTAAGATTCAAGCTAGGGGGATTCAAAGGTTCTTCAAGCTCAAGTGCATTTCATCTTTTATCTTCCTAAATTCTTCAAGGTGTGTGTAGTTTCATACACGACTACCTTCCAATGAAGCCCCAAAATCTATTTCTTCTATTTCATGATTTCAAAGTATGATTTGCAAGTGGGTTTTATGATTTAGCTTCAAATTGATGAAATTAAGTTGTAGGTAGATTTTAATATGATTTAGATCTTATTGTCAATTTATATGGATTTTATAAGAATTGAATATGCATGTCCCTTTTCATGATGAATTTATGCATGAGTAATTTCAAGTATGTTTCAATTGTTGATTTCTTTATGGATTATGTATGATTTCATTTTATTAACATGTTTTGAGTATGAATTTCTAGTACCCCATCTATTCATTTCCTCATCGCATAAGCATGCATGAACAAGGTTTTTCATGGGATTTTTGATGTGGACTATTATCCAATTATGATTATGATGATGATTTCAAGGCATATATGGTTTTGATATGACATGTAATTACATATTGTCTAGGATATTATTATAAGCAATTATGGGTGTACACACCATCATGTAAAAATATGAATGAGCTATTTCTATATATATAATTATGAATTGAATTATGATTTGGATTTTAACCCCAAGTATGCATGGTTACGAAGTATGATTTGGCATTTAGGCTCAATTATGCATGATTACGAGTTGAAATGACTTATGTTCCTATTTCAGGAATATATATGTTTATGTATTTCCATGGGATGATGGCTTAACATTGAATGAGATTGGAGGTGGGGGCTCGACCTAAGGGGTTCTTATATAAAGTCTCGTTCCTCATTACTATATGCTACCATAGGTTCTTGTTTATGCCCTTTTAAGGGATGATGATGTATGTATGTACCACTACCCATCGGAATAGGCAAGGCTTGTAAGGTGAGCGTATAGGCTACCTTTGGCAAGTAGTTTATTCTTTATCCGATGTAGAGGCTACATCAAGATTCCATGTAATAGCTTACATGGTGTTATATGTCAATTGAGGTCCCATCCCACTATGTTTAAGTATTATGACATCCATGCGTCATGGATTTAAGACACATTGTTATGAAATTCTTTCCTATATACTTCTTATGTGTGTGTATATATATATATATATATATATATATATATACACCATTGTAATCTAATATTGAAATGCATGTTATCATATTCATATGCATAGCATGCCCACATACTTAGTACATTAAAATGTAACACATACCTTTTGCCTACATGATTTAACCATGTAGGGACGGGATACTTTCCTCATCCACATCCTCATGACTAGATTCAATTTGTGGAGGTTTGCTTGTGGTGAGTACTTTATTTTAACGACAACACTCACATTTTATCTACTTATGCTCTGTTATAATTATATTATGTCTTTTACTTTGAGGGTGAGCTGGGGACCCGTTCTCTGTCCTTTCTATTACTTAGAGGCATTATTGGATGACATGAAACTCTATGTATGAGCCTTGTTAGGTTTGATGCTTACGGAGGCTAGTCCTAAGCCCTATATTATGTTCATGTTGATATGATGTGTTGATAAGATGGTGAAGGTCCTAAGTCCCTACTCTCATAGTTTGGGTCCTGTGATCCCTCCCATTAGACTTGTTTGTTGTTGGATTTGTGATGGTAATTCCCGTGTCCTCCATCCCTATAGATTGAGTCTTGAGATCTCGTCCCTTAGACTTGCTTGCTGAATTTGTGTGACGGAAATTCCATACCCCTATTGCCATAGAGTGAATCCTAATTTCCCTACCCCTTATTAATTGTTAATATTTATTTCGTGCTTCCAAACTAGTGATTTGCTTAAGTTTGCTATAAGGCTTGTTTGGGGACTTTTAGTCCCCATAAGCCATGTTACTCCTAGGCCCTATGCTTGGGTCGTGACAAGCTTGGTATCAAAACACCAAGGTTTTAAAATGATCCTTGGAGTCCAACGTGCTGCGTTAATTAGAGTCTTATTCATGGGTATGAAGAGTACCACACCTATGAGTACGAGCTATGGTGCATTTAATGAAATACTTCATTTCTTTAATATTCATGTCATGCCATGGAGTGTGTCTTGAGGTTTTATAACTCTGACAGAATTCCTTGACTTGTTACAGAAGATACCTCTAAGAAGAGCCCCTTAACTATGACAAGCCCCAGTTGATAAGGACCAAATTCCTTAAGAGCCCATGGGGGAGCCAGTTACTCAAAATGAGTTGGAATGTTTTTGCATGCTAGCTCAAGTTGTAACCAAATAGGATAGACAGGTAATTACTCCTCTCCATGTCCCCAGCCCAGCTGCTAGAGTGAGAGACTTCACCTAGATGAACCCTCTAGAATTCTATGGTTCCAAGACCAATGAGGATGACTAGGAGTTCATTGAGGAGATCTCTAAAGTGTTGACCATTATAGGTGTCTCTAGAAGAGAAAGCTGATTTAGCTTCTTACCAGTTGAATGGAGTGGCCCAAGTATGGTACACTCATTGGTTGACCGAAAGATTAGGGGATGACGGAGTTGGATAGGAAGAGTTCAAGTTTGCTTTCTTGGATAGTTTCTTTCCTCTTGAACTCAGGAGGGCCAAATTGATAGAATTTATCAACCTCAAATAGGATGGAATTAGTGTAAGGGAATATGACCTCAAGTTTACAAATCTCTCAAAGTATGCTCCTACACTAGTAGCTAACCCATGTGTAAGAATGCACAAATTTATTTTGGGGATTTCTGACTTAGTTGTGAAACCATGTCATACGACCATTCTTATTCAGTACATGGATATTTCTAGACTTAGGACATATACTAAATAGATCAAATGGGAGAAGCTGAAAGAGAAGAGGACGAAGGATTCTAGGAGAGCCTATTATGATGGTAGGTTCATAAACTCTAGAAGTTGTGGTGGTGATGGTTGCTTCCAACAAAGGCAAGGTTTAAATTCGATGGTTGACAATGATAGAGTGCCTCAAGTCAAAGTACATGGAAAAGGTGGGCTAGTTTATCATATATGTGACAAATATGGGAAAAGCCACTAGGTTAAATGCTTGAAAAATGTCGGTGCTTACTTTGGGTGTGTTAAGATGGGCCACAAGATTGCTAATTCCTAGTATTCCAAGAAAGGGTCAAACAGTTCCAGGTGGTCAGGGAAAACAAAGGATCTATAAGGTGGTGTCCTCACAACAATAGTTTCTATGCTTTACATGCTAGGCAAGAGGATGAGGAGACTCTCGATGTGGTGTCTGGTATGTTAAAAGTCTTTGATTTTGATGCATACACTTTGCTTGATGGGGGTGCAAATTTATCTTTTTTGACACCTCTGTTGGCTGTTATATTGGTTTGATTCCTGAAATTTTGAGGGAGCCATTCTTAATCTACACTCATGTGGGTGACTCCATTGTTTCTCAAAGAGTCTATCGGGGTTGTCCTATTTCAGTCTTGCATAAAGTCATTCCATGTGACCTTGTAGAATTTGAAATGTTTGATTTTGATATTATTCTTGGGATGGATTGGTTTCATGCTTCATATTCCTCTATAAATTATAGAACTCAAAAAGTCAAGTTTCCAAATGAGCCTACTCTTGAGTGGGAGGGTAGTGACTCCGCTTTTAAGTATCAGTTTATCTTTTATCTCAAAGTATGAAAAATGATTTCTAGGGGATATATCTATCATATTGTTGGTATTTGGGATGTTGAGTCCGAGTTTCCTACTTTTGAGTCAGTTCTCGTGGTTAATGAGTTTTCAGATGTATTTCTTGAAGATTTGCTTGGTATTTCTCCTGAAAGAGAACTAGACTTTGGCATAAATATTCTTCCTGATACTCAACCTATTTCTGTTCCTCCTTATCATATGGCTCCAATTGAATTAAAGGAGTTGAAGGATCAGTTGGAGGATTTTTAGGAGAGGGGCTTCATTAGGTCAAGTATATCACCATTGGGTGCTCCTGTGTTATTTGTGAGGAAGGACGAATCACTTTAGATGTGTATTAAGGTAACTGCCAAGAATAAATATCCATTGCCAAGGATTGACGACTTGTTTGACCGATTGCAAGGAGATACTCATTTATCAAAGATTGACCTCTATTTCGGCTATCAACAGTTGAGAGTGAGGTAGTATGACATTCCCAAGATGGCTTTATGGACTATATATGGCCACTTTGAGCTTATGGTAATGTCATTTGGGTTTACTCATGCTCGGTGGTCTTTATGGATCTTATGAATTGGGTATTCAAATCATTTCTTGATACATTTGTGGTTGTTTTCATTGACGATATTTTGATTTATTCCTGGAGTGAAAAAGAGTATATGATCACTTGATTTGGTTCTTCAGACTTTGAGAGACAAATAGTCATTTGCCAAGTTTAGTAAATATGAGTTTTCGTTGGATGAGGTATGATTACGCCCAAGTTACACCTCTCTTTTGGAGGATAAAACGGTCATTGTCAGATATAAAACCTAACCAAGGTTAGGGTCGAATTCCACAGAGAATACGGACACTCACAACGAATTCACCAATATGCAATTCAAGTAATTAACAACTCAATTACCCGATGGGGGGGGGGGTTTGCAATGTTCAGCAAGAAAATAAACTAAACTATCACAAGAGACAATCAATAATGGAGAGGAACTTGAGAATTGTGTTCCCCATGATTCACCAACTTAATATCCCTGGATAACCCAATTATCGACTAGAGTATAACATGTAGGACAGCAATTTAAGTTCATCAAGCCCTTTGGTCAAACGTGAGAGGCGAATTTAACTATGTGACTTGGCCATCTCCATAGTGTGCAATACTAACCATTACCCATAATCCCAGTCAACCTCCCCTTGATCTAGTTCGGTTGATTATATGAGAACGTATCATCGAATCTTGTTAATCAAACTCTTTTTCTACTCATTACCACCTGGTTAGGGAAGGTAACACAAGGCAACTTTCAATGTTGGCCATCACTAGAAAACATGCAAAATCAAGAGAATTCATTAATATATGTAAATACCCATTCCAAGAATTGCAAATTATCTAGGTTTATTTGGTTAGATCTCCACTGTTCCCACAACCCCAAGTTGTGGATTTAGCTACTCATGCTATGGGTAGATGAAGAAATCATAAATTGAGAAAATATAATTAATTACTTATCCAATTGAGTTGAAGAACAAGCAAATCCAAATATATTGAGAATCAAAAGATTTGAAGATATAATGAATGCACAAGTGTATTCTCCTCCAAGATTGAGTCTCCAAGTACAAAACCCTAAAAGTACTTTCTAATAACATTATCTATTGTACTATCCTAAATAATGACCTAAAATTTACTATTTATTGAAATGACCCCAAAAAGTACACAAAAATATGCCTCGAAAATGCCTATTATCATAATTTCCATATATCTCAGAATTCATGCATTATAAAAAATATCCGACTTCATATTCATGATTAGGGAGAAAAATGGAGTAGGGAATGGGTCTAACCCCGACTTTAGAGCAACCATATCAAAATTTTATTTTCCCAAAGATTCCTTATCAAATGTCAATCTGTCCCCCGAGCGCGATGCAACCAGGGTGCAGAGACATGTATTTGTTTGCCAGTTCATTGTTTTGGTCCACGGCTTTGAATCCTTAGGCCTAGGCTTTCCTATACGTAAAAACACTATATTAAGTGATTTTTTAACCTCATATCATTCAAGACATTCCCCACAACCCTCTCAAATACAACCAAATGTATCACCTAATTCAAAAACTCACTTTTGGATCTTAAGGAATTTACACAAGCTTCAAGTTCTCATTCAAATATTTATCAAGGAAGTCTCAAAAGTTGAGATATGTGGGTTTCAACCATTAGCTCCTTTAACCCATGGTGCCCAACCTTCCTTTTTAAGTAAATTACATGATTTCAAGTTGATTTTTCTATGGGTAATTCTTATTATGAGTTGATTATTTACCATGTTGGAGTTTCATGAAATGTTGATTATTTAAGCATATTTTGAGCTATAAATCTAAGTTCTATGATGAGATTTCATGGTGGGTTTTAATGTGTCTTGAATGAGGATGTTATCAAGTGTTGGTGGGTTGAATTACATTAAGTTCTCTCACATGATTTTACTCTTGAATTACATGATTTTGAACTAGCATTACACATCTACGAAGTGTTTGATAAAATGACTGGTTTAGGGTTCTTGAGTTATTGATGATCTATTGCATGACCTATGAGTCAAATGACTATAAGATGATGAAAAGAAAGTATTTATGTGTTGATTTCATGAAAAGTATCTATAGTCTTGCAGGTTGACCACACCTTGTTGAGGGAGTGCTATGCCTCAACCACTATGTCGGCGGGTACTATGACCATCTATTAGTTAAGGGGTATATACCTTGGCCACTATGATGGAGGGTGCTATGTCCATCTACTAGTAAGGGGTATATACCTTGACCACTATGATGAAGGGTGCTGTCAATCTACCAGCTAAGGGATATATACCTTGACCAGTATGATGAGAGGTGCTATGCCCATCTACCATGTTGAGGGGTATATACCTTAACCACTATGATGGGGGGGGTGCTATGCCCATCTACCAATTGAGTGGTAGATAACTCAAGCGCCTTCCAAAGGTGTGGTAGGCCTTGAATTTCAAGAACTAAGTTTGCTTGGTCTATGATGTTGGTTTCTTCCTACACATGTATTATCATGTTTTACTTCAAGCATTGATCATGCCTGCCATGTTGCCAATGCACCATCTCTTGCTTATCTTTATGCATTTTAATTATGTTGCCTACCTCTTATTGCATTGCATCCTAGATACTTAGTACATTCAAACGTACTAACACATACTCTATGCCTACATAATGTTACCATGTAGGAATTAGAGCTCCACTTGATCCTCCTTCTCCTCCACGTGTCTAGTACTATCTCTTGAAGCAAGTTTGGTGAGTCCTCAACTCCGAGGACAATGGCTATTGATCCTACATTATGTGAAGACATTCATCTTTATTTTGATGTTTATGACTATGACGGTGAGCCGTGAATATTATCTTGACCCCCACCCAATCTATGATAGAGGTGTTATTGGACAAGTTATGTAATTATGCTTGAGCTTTCACTCTTTTGATGATTTTTGCTACGAAAGACTTTCCTTAGTCTCTTTTATCCTTGTTTATACTCTCTAATTATTGTTTACATTAGTTTCGAAACCAAAGATGTGTAAATGATATACTAAGAGGTTTGTTTGAGGTCCTTTTGGGTTCCCATTCGTTGTGTCACGTCTAAGCCCTAGGCTTGGGTCATGACAAATTTTATATCAGAGCACTAGGTTGTTAATGGTCCTCGGTATCCAATACACCATGTCGATTAGAATCTTATTCATGGTTGTGAAGTGCACCACAACTATGAGTAAGAGGATATGAGACATTCTAGGTAATGTTTCTCTTTTTCTTAATCTATGTCATGCTATAGAGTCAAGGCAAGGCTTTCCCCTAACAAATGTTCTTTGCTATGCTAGATCATACCTATCCCAAAAGGAAGATGAGCTCGTACACCCGAAGAATAACTGGCTCATAAAGAGTTCCGACATGATATTGCCATGCTAGCTCAAGTTATGACTAATCAAATCAACCAAGGGACCCAAGCCCCTCATGCTCCTACTCCGGCCTCAAGGGTGAGGAATTTTATGAGGATGAACCCACCAAAGTTCCACGAGTCTAAAGTAGATGTGGACCCTCCAAAATTTATTGATGAAGTGTACAAAATGTTGTCTATGGGTGTTAGATCAGAAGAGAAAGTAGAGCTGGTGTCTTACCAACTCAAGGGTGTGGCCTGAATATGATTTACTCAATGGAAGGAGGAGAAGGGGAACAACAATATGATTCTTTGGGAGGAATTTAAGGTGGCATTTCTCAACTGGTTCTTTCCTCTTGAAATTAAAAAGGCCAAAATAATGGAATTCATGAATTTGAAGCAAGGGTCCATGAGTGTGAGGGAGTATGCCCTCAAGTTCAACCAACTCTCTAAATATGCTCCATAATTGGTGGACGAGCCAAGGTCTAGGATGAACAAGTTTGAGATGGGTGGGTCCGATTTGGTAAATGAAGAACGTTGTGTCGCCATGTCGATTGGTGGTATGGACTTGTCCCCCTTTATGAATTATGTTGAACAATTGGAGGGGGATTAGTTGAGAAAGAGAAGTGGTAATGAGGCCAAGAGGGCTCGTTTTGAGGGTAGATTCCAAAGTCTAAAGGATGGCCGATTTCATCAATGCCAAGGGTTTTCCAATGCTCCTACTAGAAGGTTTTCTAATGATAACCTAAGGGTCCAAGGTGGTGGTACTGTGGTGCCTAATGCTAGGTGCCCAAGATGTGGTAGAGGCCATGATGGCCCATGTTTGAAGGATACCAATGCTTGTTATAGGTGTGGTGAAGTGGGTCATAAGGTGATTGATTTTCCACGTGCAAAACATAAGGGTAGAGATGGTCATCCACAAGGTCAGGGTGCATAAAAATGCAGTTTCTTTAGGAAGAGGAGGCCAACAAGTTGGTTCCCTAAGGCACAATCGGTTCTATGCTTTTCAAGGGAGGCATGGGGTAGATTAGGTGCCCGATGTAATCCCTAGTATGTTAAAAGTCTTTGATTTTGATGTGTATGCATTGATAGACACAAGTTCTACTTTTTCTTTTGTTACTTCTTTTGTTGCCAAAAAGTTTCATGTTGAACCTGAAGTGTTGTGTGAGCCATATGAGGTGTCTGCTCACGTTGGTACATCCATTGTTGCTAGAAGGATCTATAAAAATTTTCCCAATTTCATTTTGCATAGAATATTGCCTTGTGACTTTGTTGAGTTGGATATGGTGGATTTTGATATCATTCTTGGGATGGATTGGTTACATGCATATGATGCCTCTATTGATTGTAGAACCCGTAGGGTCAAATTCCAATTCTCTAATGAATCCATCCTTGAGTGAGAGAGTCATGATGTGGTGGTCAAGGGTAGATTCATTTCTTGCATCAAAGCCCAAAAGTTAATTTCTAATGGGTGTCTCTATCATCTTGTGAGGGTTAGGGATGTTGAGTCCAAAGTCCTCCCCATAGAGTTGGTTCTGGTGGTTAATATGTTCCTTGATATCTTTCTAATGAGGTTCTCGGTGTTCCTCCCAAAAGGGGAATAGATTTTGGCATAGATCTCCTTCCCGATACTCAACCCATTTCTATTCCACCATTACCGTATGGACCCGGTAAAGTTAAAGGAGTTGAAAGAGCAATTGAGGGACTTGTTGGAGAAGGGTTTTGTTAGGCCTAGCCAATCATCTTGGTGTGTACCGGTGTTGTTTGTGAAGAAGAAGGATGGTTCTCTTAGAATATGCATTGATTACTGGCAACTTAATAGTGTGACTATCAAGAATTAGTACCCTCTACCAAGGATTGATGATCTTTCTGACCAACTTCAAGGGGCTTGTCACTTCTCTAAGATTGATCTTCGGTCTGGGTATCACCAAGTGTAGGTGAGGGAGTGTGACATTCCCAAGATGGCCTTTCGGACTAGGTATAGGCACTATGAATTCGTGGTTTTGTCTTTTAGGTTGACCAATGCATCGACTATCTTTATGGATCTTATGAATAGGATCTTTAAACCCAACCTTGATTTGTTTATGGTGCTATTTATTGATGATATCTTGATCTACTCCCATAGTGAGGAGGAGCATGTGGATCACTTGAGGGTGGTGTTCCAAATCTTGAGGGAGGAGAAGTTGTATGCCAGATATGAAAAATGTGAGTTTTGGTTGAAAGAGGTTGCTTTCCTATGTCATGTGGTGTTGGGTGATGGTATTAAGGTGGATCCTAAGAAGACGGAGGTAATTAGAAATCTATGTTAACTGAAAAGAAGACAAAGTTTGTGTGAACTGATGAGTGTGAAAAGAGTTTCCAAACTTTGAAAGATAAGCTTGTCTCCGCTCCTATCTTGTCTCTACCGGAAGTGTTAGAAGGCTTTGTTGTGTATTGTGATTCCTCATGAATTGGTTTGGGTTTTGTTTTGATTCAAAATCGTAAGGTGATAGATTATGTCTCTGTACAACTCAAGGTGCATGAAAAGAATTATCCTATCCATGATCTTGAATCACTCGCTGTGGTTTTTGCTTTGAAAATTTGGCGTCATTATTTTGTATTGGATGCATGTTGATGTGTTTACTGACCATATGAGTCTCTAATATGTGTTCACCCTAAAAGGCATCAACTTGAGACAAAGAAGGTGGTTGGAGCTTTCTAAGGATTATGATATGAGTGTGTATTATCACCCCGGTAAGGATAATGTTGTGGCCGATGCTTTGAGTAGGGTGTCTATAGGTATCCTAACACATGTTGATGATGATGGCAAAGAGGTGACTAGAGAGGTTCATCAGTTGGCTGGATTAGGAGTTAGGTTGGAGGAGGTTGATAATGGTGAAGTGTTGCTGCTTAATGGTTTTAAATCTTCATTGGATAAGGAGGTAAAGGCAAGGCAAGATCTAGGCCCCGCCTTGTTAGAGTTGAAGAGCTTGGTGAGAGATGGTAAGGTGGAGATTTTCTCCTAAGGGGGAGATGGTGCCCTTAGGTACTAAGAATGATTGGGTGCGCCATGTGTTGATGACTTGAGAGAGAAGATTTTAGATTAGACTCATAATTCTTCCTATTCTATTCACCTCGGTTCTATAAAGATGTATAGAGATTTGAGTGAAGTGTTTTGGTGGGGTGGCATGAAGAGTGATATTGCTAGATTTGTACTAGGAAGTGGGAGGACATTAACATAGATTTAGTGGTTAGGTTGCCTAAGACTAGAAGACATTTTGACTCCATTTGGGTTGTGGTTGATAGAATGACAAAGTCGGCTCATTTCCTACCCGTTAAGACTACTTATGGTGCCGAAGATTTTGCTAAGTTGTACATTCATGAATTGGTTAGATTATGTGGGTTTCCCTTGTCTATCATATTGGATCATGGTGCTCAATTCACTCCTCACTTTTGGAGGTCCTTCCAAAGAGGTGTTGGTACCAAGGTAAAGCTTAGTACGACCTTTCACCCTCAAACAGATGGCCAAGCCGAAAGAACTATCCAAACCCTTAACAATATGCTTAGGGCTGGTATTATGGAGTTTAAGGATAGTTGGGATGATCATCTTCCTCTCGTTGAGTTTGCTTACAACAATAGCTATCATTCTAGCATAGGTATGACTCCTTCTGAGGCTTTCTGTGGTAGACTTTGTAGGTCCCCAGTTGGATGGTTTGAGGTAGGGGAAATTGCTTTGCTGGGTCCGGATCAGGTCATGGAGCCATGGAGAAGGTAAGGCCGATACAAAAAGATTGAAAACAGACCAAAGTCATCAAAAGTCCTATGCCAATGTGAGGAGAAGGGGTCTTTAATTTAAAGTTGGTGATTGGGTCTATTTGAAGTTTTCATCCATGAAGGGTGTGGTTCATTTTGGTAAAAAGGGTAAATTGAGTCCAATATTTGTGGGTTCTTATAAGGTGTTGAGAAAGATTGGTAAGGTGGCCTATGAGTTGGAGTTTCCTAGTGAAATGGACTTGGTTCATCCAGTCTTCCATGTGTCTATGTTGAGGAAGGGTGTGGGTGACCCAAGTGCTATTGTGCCTCCTGATGTTATGAGTCTTGTTGAAGACAACTTGATTTATTAAGAGGTTCCACTATAAATTTTGGATAGACAAGTGAAGAGGTTGAGGAACAAGGATGTTGCTTCTGTCAAGGTTCTTTGGAGAAACCAACAAGTTGAAAGTGCCACATGGGAAGCCGAGGAGGACATGCAAAAGTGATATCCCTATCTCTTCCATTCCTCTCAAGCCTAAGGTACTAATCTAAGTCCCTTACATTATTTCAAGTCTTACGTTTTAGCCCTCATATCATTCGCACACAATCATGTTTAAATTGACAAGTTCTTGGTGATTTTGACACTTATATTGAGATTTTTTAAATGATGCTTAAGTGCACTGTTGCATCCTTGTGTAGGATGAGATCATCTTGATTATTTTTTTATACATTTTTTAACATATGGGGATGAATGTTTCCAAGGGAGAGATATTGAAACGACCCTAAAATGTGCCCAAAAATGTTCTTCAGAAATGTCCATAATCGTAATTTCCATATATCTCAAAATCCATGCGTGGTATAAAAAATCCGACTTCTTATTAATTATTAGAGGGAAAAATTGAGTAGGAGATGGGTCTACCCCTGATTTTAGAGCAACCACTTCAAAATTTCATTTTCCCAAAAATTTCTTATCTAGTGTCGATCCGCGACCCTGGTGAGACGCGGCCAAGACGCGAAGACATCCATTCTGTTGCCAGTTCACTATTTCAGTCCAAGGCTTTGAGGCCTTGGGCCTAAGCCTTCGTATACATAAAAGCACCTATACTTGGTCATTTTTTCAACCTCATATCTTTCAAGACATTTCCCAAAACCCTCTAAAATACTTAGCCAAATATTTCACCCAATTCAAGTGTCCCAATCTCTCTTCTGGATCTTGAGGAATTCATTCAAGCTTCAAGTTCTCATTCAAATCTTCATCAAGGAAATCTCTAAAGTTGAGGTATGTGAGTTTCAACCATTGGGTCCTTTGACCCATGGTGGCCAGCCTTCCTTTTTAAGTAAATTGCATGATTTCAAGTTGATTTATCTAAGGGTTATTCTTATTAAGAACTGATTATGAACTATTTTGGAGTTTCATGAAATGTGTACTATTCAAGCATATTTTGAGCTATGAATCTATGTTTTATGATAAGATTTGATGAGGGGTTTTAATGTATCTTGCATGAGGATGTTACCAAGTGTTGGTGGGTTAATTTACATTAAGTTTTTTCACATGATTTCACTCTTGAATTACATGATTTTGAGCTAGCATTATATACCTGCTAAGTGTTTAATAAAATGTCCAGTTTAGGGTTCTTGAGTTATTGATGATCTATTGCATGACCTATGAGTCACGCGACTATATGATGATGAAAGGAATGTGTTTATATGTTGATTTCGTGAAAAGTATCCATAGTGTTGCAAGTTGACCATGCCTTGTAGAGGGGGTGGTATGCCACACCACTATGATAGAGGGTGCTATGTCCATCTACCAGTTAAGGGGTATATACCTTGACTACTATGACAAAGAGTGCTATGTCCATCTACCAGTGGTATATACCTTGATCACTATGATGGGGGTACTATGCCCATCTACTATGTTGAAGGGTATATACCTTGACCACTATGATGGGGAGGGCGATATGTCCATCTCCAATTGAAGGGTAGATACCTCAATCGCCTTCCAAGGGGGTGGTAGGCCTTGGATTCCAAGTACTACATTGCTTGGTCTATGGTGTTTGTCTCTTCCTATACATATACTATGTTTCCACGTAAGGATGTTTTACTTCGAGCATTGATCATGCATGCCATGTTACTAAAACACCATTTCTTCCTTATGAATATGCATTTTGATTATGTTGTCTATCTCTTGTTGCATTGGGTCCTACATACTTAGTATATTCAAACTTGCTAACACATACTCTATGCCTACATGATGTTACCATGTAGGAACCTGAGCTCTACTTTATCATCCTCCTCCTCCATGTGGTTAGTACTATCTCTTGAAGCAAGTTTGGTGAGTTCTTAACTCCGAGGACAATAGCCACTGATCCTGTGTTATATAAAGACTCTTTTCTTTATTTATATGCTTATGACTGTGTGGGTGATCCCGTAAAGTTATCTTGGCCCCACCCAATCTATGATAGAGGTATTATTGGACAAGTTATGTAATTATGCTTGAGCTTTGACTCTTTTTATGATTTATGGTATGAAAGACTTCCTTTAGTCCCTTTTTTCCTTGTTTATACTCTCTTATTGTTGTTTACATTGCTTCCACGACCAAGGATATGTAAATGATATGCTAAGATGCTTGTTTGGGGTCCCCTTGGATTTCCATTTGTCATGTCATGTCTAGGCTCTAGGTTTGGGTTGACATTTATAGTATTTATAGACAAGTCTTTCAAAAATAGAAAAATAAGTCAGTGACTTTCTACGATAGGCATTTACGACTCATAAACTGATTTAGAGTTATAATCGAGGTCTCATATTCAACTTTGGAGATCTTGGACTTCACCACTACAATTCCACTTTATGAGTCATAGACTAAGTCACGACTCGTATTGCACTCTCGTGACTTCATCTGCTTAACTGATCGTTCACTAGAATTCTTCACAAAACCACTTTATACGACTTATAGAGTGATTTACGACTCATATAGAGGTCTTGTATAGCTGAACTTCAGACCTTATCTTTCACAGGAAATCTTCACAATACCCACTCTATGACTCATGAATCCTCTACAACTCATAGAGGGTTTTGTAAACTATCAAAAACTAGAAGTGTCTATAATTTTTCCCCAAAATCATGCCAACCTACTTTCCAGCAAACTAAACACTAAAAATTCAAAAAAACCAAAAAAGTCGCATTGAGAACACACAAAATCCTAAGTTTTAACATCAAATGTTCTGTATTTTGAAAGCACATCAAGGTCATGTGGTGTATGGTGATGGTATTAAAGTTGATCCAAAGAAGACTGAGGCCTTAAAGAATTGGCCTAGACCGTTGACTTCTTTAGACATTCATAGTTTTCTTAGGTTAGCTGGTTACTTTCAGAGACTTGTAGAGGGTTTTTCATCCATTGGGTCACCATTGACCAAGTTGACTCAAAAGAAGGATAAGTTTATATGGACAAATGAGTGTGAGAAAAGTTTTCAAACTTTAAAGGAACTACTTACACCGGCTTCTATTATGTCATTACCAGATGGCTTAGAAAGGTTCGTCGTACATTCTAATGCTTCTTAAATTGGTTAGGTTGTGTGCTTCTGCAACATGACAAGGTGATAGCATATGCCTCTAGAAAATTGAAGGTGCATGAACAAAATTATCTGACTCATGATCTTAAATTAGCAGTTGTGGCGTTTGCTTTGAAGATTTGACAACATTACCTATATATGATTCATGTTGATGTATTCACTGCACAGGAGCTTGCAATATGTTTTCACTCAAAGGGATCTTAATATGAGACAAAAGGTATCAAGACCCAATCTAAGGGCCAAGATGTGACACGGCGCATGGGGAACCCGAAGGGACCCCAAGCAGGCCTCTTAATATATCATTATACATCCTTAGTCACGGAAGCAAGAAAACAACAACAAAAGATGATAAATAGGGATAATCGGGGCTAAGGGACAAGTTTCATTTCATAAACATCAAGAAACAAGAGATCAAGACTCATAACATAGATATATATCATGTCCAACAACACCTCTACTACATAGATAAGAGCGGGGGCAAAGACAAGCAACCGGGCTCACCCTCATAGTCAATATATGCATAAAAGAAAGGTAGTCTTAGATGTTAGCATAAGATCATAAAGTCGTCCCCGGAATGGAGGACTCACCAATAAGCTTGGAAGAAATCGTACTGGCCACATGGAGGAGGATGCTCAAGTGGGACTCCAGATCCTAAATGGTGACATCATGTAGGCATAGAGTATGCATTAGTATGTTTGAATGTACTAAGTATATAGGATATAATTCTACAAGTGATAAGCACCATAAACAAAATGCATAACATAGGAAATAAATAAGCTTATAGAAATATGGCATGTATGAACGATGCTTGAAGTAAAACCATGCTTTCATAGAACACAATACAAGTGTAAGGAGTGACCATTCTTAGTGCAACCCAAGGCCTACCACCTCCTTGGAGAGGCGCATGAGGTACAAACCCCTTTATGAGGTTGATGAGATACAAACCCCCCAACAAGGTTGATGGAGTACAAACCCCCCAACAAGGTTATCAAGGTACAAACTCCTTGACAAGGTTGCATAGGCCTTCCACCTCTTGAGTGAGGTGATCGAGGTATAAACCCCTCAACAAGGTTACCCAGGCCTACAACCTCCCGAGAGAGGCTTGGTCATCCCCAACACTATAGAGTTATCATATACATACATTCCTCTCATCATCATATAGTCATCATATACATACATTCCTCTCACCATCATATAGTCATTAAACTCATAAGACATGCATTGGACCTTCAATTTCTCAATAAATCATAACTAGACATTTTATCAAACACTTGGCAGGTGTGGAGGACTAGTGTAAAACCATGCAATTCAAGAGTGTAATTATACTACATAATTCAGTGTAAAATCATTAATAGATACTTGGTAACATTCTTAAGCAATATACATAAAAACCCTTCATCAAATATCATAATAGATCTTGGTTTTATAGCTCAAAGCATGCTAAAACAATCACAATTTCATAAACCCCAACATAGTGTGCAGTGAAATTCATAATAAGTAAGACCCATGTGTAAATCAATTTTAAATCATTAAATTTTAGGTAAAAGAAAGATTAGGTATCATGGGTGAAAGGAACCTATGAAAGAAACCCACATACCTTAGCTTTGGAGAATAACTTGATGAAGATTGGAGATGGAGACTTGAAGCTTGAATGA
>JAOTQR010142302.1:3074-20382 GCA_025774065.1 Solanum ossicruentum | reverse complement strand
AAATTTTTTTCCAAAGTGACAATTTACCTCAATTCAAATATTTACGGGGTCTAACATATTGAGTCTCCACAGGCACCTCCTACTAAGGCAGCCTCTACATTTGAGATAGACATTATAGGAGCCATTACGATGCTCACCCAACTTGTGGCCTCCTAGAACAAATAAAGGTGCCCAAGACTATATCTCTAGTTCCATAGAGCCCACATCTGCTTCTAGGTTTAGAGACTTCTTGAGGATGAACTTTGTAGTCTACATGAGATTAAAAGTTGAAGAGGACCCACAGAATTTCATCGATAAGATGTGCAAAGTGTTGAGGGCTATGTATTTGACTGAGGTTGAGGGAGCTGAGCTTGCCTACTACCAGCTTAAGGATGTGGTAAACATCTGGTGTAACCAATGGGAAGATGGTCGATGTGAGGATGTTGAGCCTACTAAGTGAAGTGAGTTTGAGAGTCCCTTCCTTGACCACTTCTTCACACAAGAGTTGGGGGAGGCAAAGGTTGAAGAGCTTGTGAATCTAAAGCAAGAGGGAATAGGTCCCCCGACTGATTCTACCATAGAGGCCAATGATAGACAATAACTCGCCCCGACCATCAAGGAGTACAGTCTTAAGTTCATTAAGCTATCCTAATATGCCTCAGAGATGGTCCAGGACATGAGTACAAAGATGAGGAAGTTTGTGTCTGGGTTGGGCAAACATGTGAAGAGAGAGTGCAAGGTAGCACTACTAATTCCGAGCATGGACATATCTAGAATCATGATTTATGCCTAGCAGACTAAGGAGGATAAGAAGAAATATAGATAAGAGCATTTGAGTAAGAAAGCCAAGTCAACTGGGCACGAGCCTAGCCAGCACAAGTAGGATAAGGGAGACAGATCTTACATTCAGAAGAAACGGTCGGGTATGCACCATCATCAGCCAGTGCACTAACTCCAAACGTCATGAATGATTAAAGGTCCCAAGGTCAGTCAAACTTTAGAGTGCAGGGTTTGCAGGACAATATGAACCTTGGATTGAAAGGGAAGCCACCATATGGAAAGTATGGCAAGATGCATTTGGGAGAGCGTAAGGAGGGAGGATATGCTTGTTAAAAGTATGGCCAGACAAGACACTTCCTGAAAAAATGTCCACTTTGGGGTAATAGGGCACAGTCTTCTACTACTATGCCACCACCCAAGGGTAACCAGAAAGGTTCCACACTAGTGATGAGCTGAGGAATGAATCATCTTTATGCAATGGGGAACAAATAGTACCAAAAAGTCGCACCAGATGTCGTGATGAGTATGCTTCGAGTCTTTACTATCGATTGTTATGCTTTGCTTGATCCAGGAGCAACTTTGTCCTTTATGATACCATATGGGGCTAGAATGTTTGATATTCCCCCTAAGGGTTTACTTGAGCCACTCTCGATTTCTACACCCATTGATGAGTCTATCATAGCCAAGAGAGTCTATAGTGATTGTGTAGTATCTATCTACCATAGGGCTACTCTTGCTGATTTGATTGAGTTAGAGATGATAGACTTTGATGTAATCCTTGGTATGGACTGGCTCCACTCCTACTATGCCACTGTTGACTGTAGAACTCGAAATATTAAGTTTCAGTTTCTAGGTAAGCCTGTTATAGAATGGAGGGAAGATTTTATTGCACCTAAAGGAAAATTTATTTCTTACCTTGAGCTAGGAAGTTAATCTCTGAAGGGTGTATCTACCACCACTGCGAGTCAAATCTGATGATGTTAAGCCTCCTACTCTTGAGTCAAATCCCAATTGTGAGCGAGTTTCCAGAAGTGTTTCCTAAGGATCTGCCTAGAGTCCCCCCGATATGGAGATCGACTTTGGGATTGATGTTCTTCCCAATACACAACCTATCTTAATTTTACCTTATAGGATAGGCCCCATTGAGTTGAAAGTCCAGTTGAGGGACTTGTTAGCCATGGGCTTTATCTGGCTGAGTGTTTCTCTTTGGGGTGCTCTCGTCCTGTTCATGCGAAAGAAAGATGGGTCTCTCAAAATGTGCATAGATTATAGACAATTGAAAAAGGTCACAATTAAGAATAAATATCCTCTCCTAAGGATAAATGATCTGTTTGACCAACTTCAAGATGTCTCTTATTTCTCTAAGATAGACCTAAGATATGGCTCTCATCAGTTGAAAGTGAGGGAATGTGGCATTCCAAAGACAACATTTAGGACTCGACATGGCCACTTTGAGTTCTTGATCACGTTCTTTGGGTTAACAAATGCACATGCAACCTTTATGGACTGATGAATCGAGTGTTCAAACCCTACCTTGACATATTTGTTATCGTGTTCATCGATGACATATTGGTGTATTCGGAAGATAAGGAGGAGCACGCCAATCACCATAGAGTTGTCCTCCAAACACCTAAGGACCATGAGCTGTATGTGAAGTTCTCAAAATGTGAGTTTTGGCTCAAGTCAATGGCTTTCTTAGGCCATGTTGTTTCAGGTGATGACCGACCTCTCCAACTAACATAAGAAGTTTTTTAGGGTTGAATGCCTACTACTGCTGGTTTATTGATGGGTTTTCTTCACTATCCACACCATCGACCAAATTGACTCAAAAAAGGTCAAGTTTCAGTGGTCTAAGGAATGTGAGAAAAGCTTTCAAGAGTTAAAGACTAGATTGACTACTGCACCTGTTTTGACTTTGCCCAATGGGACGAAGGACTTTGTAATATATTATGATGCATCAAGAGTTGGGTTGGGTTATGTGTTGATGTAGAGAGAGAAGGTAATAGAATATGCTTCCAGACAACATAAGGTTCATGAGAGGAACTATCCGACCCATAATCTTGAGTTGGAAGGGGTGGTGTCTACACATAAAATCTGGCGCCACTACTTGTATGGAGTGCATATGGATGTGTTCACTAACCATAAGAGCTTGCAGTATGTCTTCAATCAGAAGGAGCTTAACTTACGGAAGAGGAGATGATTGGAGTTTCTCAAGGATTATACATAAGCATTTTCTACAACCCAGGTAAAGCTAACATTGTTGTTGATGCTCTTAGCAGGTTCTTAATGGGTAGCACTGCGCATTAGAGGAAGAAAAGAAAGATTTAGTAAAGGAAGTGCACAGATTAGCTCGATTGGGGGTTCAACTTGAGGAGAAAGACGAGGGATGAGTCAATGTCCAGAGTGGGTCTGCATCATCCCTTGTGGTAGAGGTAAAGGAGAAGCAAGATTAAGATCCCGTCATACTCCAATTGAAGGAGATTGTCCACAAACAAAAAGTGATGGCCTTCTCCAAAAGGAGAGATGGGTGTTGAGATACCAGAGTAGGTTATGTGTTCCTGATATTGATGGAGTAAGAGAGAGAATCATGGTTGAAGCTCATAGCTCTAGGTTTTCCATAATCCTGGCTCTACCAAGATGTACCATGACTTGAGGGAATTCTATTGATGGAGTGGGATGAAGAGGGATATTGCTGAGTTTGTTTCCAAGTGCCTGAACTGCCAGTAGTCAAAGCTGAGCATCAATGGCCATGTGGATTAGCACAGAAATTTGAGATTCATGAGTGGAAGTGGGAGATGATCCACATGGACTTCCTTACTGGTCTACCAAGGTCTCAAAAGCAACATGATTAGATATGGGTGATCGTCGATAAGATGACCAAGTCGGCATATTTCTTGGCAATCAAGATAACTAATACTACGGAGGAGTATGCCAAGTTGTTTATCCAAGAGATTGTGAGGTTACATAGAGTTCCCTTGTCCATTATCTTTGACAGATGAGCTCAATTCACCTCCCAATTTTAGAGATGCTTCTAGAAGGGATTAGGTACAAAGGTAAATTTGAGTATAACCTTTCTTCCAGATGGCCAGGGAGAAGGCACCATTCAGACATTAGAAAATATGTTGAGAGCTTGTGTCCTTGACTTCAAAGGAATTGGGATGATCATCTACCATTGATTGAGTTTGTATATAACAATAGTTATCATGTAAGCATTCAAATGGCCCCCTATGAGGCCTTGTATGGGAGAAGATGTAGATCACCAATTGGGTAGTTCAAAGTGGGAGAAGCTGAGTTGATTAGACCTGATATTATCCACTAATCAATGGAAACGTTTAAGGTCAGGTTGAAACTTGCACAGAGCCCCCAAAAGTATTACACTGATGTGAGGATAAGAGACTTAGAATTCGAGGTGAGTGACTGGGTGTACTTGAAAGTATCACCTATGAAGGGTGTCATGAGGTTTGGGAATAAAGGAAAATTGAGTCCTTGCTACATTGGCCTTTACCAGATCATCAGGAGAATTAGGAAGGTTGCGTATGAGTTAGAGTTGCCCTCTGAGCTAGATATAACCCATTCCGTATTCCACATCTCGATGTTAAAGAAGTGCTCGAGAGATCCCACCTTGGTGATACCCATTGAGAACATTGGAGTAAAGGATAGTTTGTCTTACAAAGAGATTCCAATCCAAATCCTTGAATATCAGGTTCACAAACTGAGAACTAAGGAGATCGCCTTAGTCAAAGTCCTATAGAGAAATCAATTTGTTGAGGAAGCCACGTGGGAAGCTAAAGAGGACATAAGAGCTAAATACCCACACCTATTCGTGCCCGTTGATAAGAATGTGAAAGGAAGTGTTCCTATCGTTAACTTAATCAATGGTTTTATTCTTTAGTTGATATATCTATCCATGCGCCCCTTTATTTACTTGAGTCAAAAATTATGAGTATAAATAGCATGTCTTAAATCCCATGGTTTTGAGTTTAAGATTCTTGTATAGGATTGTGTTTCTTGAATATAGTTTAGTTAAATTATGAGTTACATCATTATTATCATAAATTATGCATGTATTTCATATGTTTGATACCCTAACCCTAACTTTAATACTTTCATTGCTTATTTATTTAACTGAAATTAGTACCCTAACTTTCTAAACTAAGTAGTGTGGACTTGAGAAGTATGTGTTATTGTTTCATATGTTCTTATAATGAATATATATTAAGTTGTATGTGTTGAGCATGGATGATTTGATGTAATATGACTGTAATTCGTGAGAGTCTTGCATGACATAACCTAAAATCTTGAGTTGCAGTGTTTTAAATTCACATTCTGAGTTGTGGATTCAATTGAGAAATTTGATGTTGAGATGATTGAGATGAGTTTGAGTTGATGAGCATGTTTCAGTCTTAGAAGGAATATTGAGCACCAAGTAAGGTGATTGAGAATCACCGCAGAACTACGTTTGCCAATGTAGGATAGTCGTACAGTTAACTCTGGCGACTCATGTCCCAATAGATGGACATTCTCTTTGGATCCGAGAGAGAGAAGTAGATGTTGACGTCCTTCACCATGGTAAATTTAGGACAGGCATGGCAACAACGTCTTTTCATTGTACATCACCAAAAACTCATGGTGGTGGAGAGTTATGTCGGTTAGAGAAACTTCCAAGCAACACTTTGGTTGAGCATATTCATGATTTTTGAATTGGATTGCACTAAACACTGAGTCTATTTCTAATGCATGATTTCAAACTTAAACTTGCATGATTTACTTGAGTTGTGTTACGAGATGAGGAGTTGAGTCTTGAGTGGAGTCAGATAATTGAGTTTGAGCCTTGTGTGTTTCTTGAGCCATTTTACATACTGTACATTCCACGTACTGACGTCATTTGTTATTGCATCGTTATATGATACAGATACAGGAGATAGAGGACTTCAGCAGGTGCCTCGTTGAGGTTCAGAGATTCCGAGTCCCAGAGATTTGGTGAGCCTTCCTTGCTATCCGGAGAGGCCTGCCTTTATTTTATTTTAGTTTCTTTATTTGCTTGACTTGGGTAGCCATGGCTATTCATGGTACCTTCTAAACATTTAGAGTAGAAGCTTCATAGACCTAGAGTGGAGTATTATTGAGTACTTCATGTTCAGATTTAACTTATTTTGAGAACTATTTATGGCATCTCTATCTTTTCTTTAAATGTTTTTACATAAGTATTCTTCCTCTGTGGAGTAGATGTGATGATGAGGGCAAGTGGTTCGCTGAGGAACTAGCAATAGTCTTTGACTGTCGACCACGTCTAGGGTACCCTCCCGGATCGTGACACATAAGAAAAATCAAGCAACAAGCTTAATAGATTAAATTAAATATCATATATTTCTATTATATAGAAAATTCAATCCATGGATAACCAATGGCATTTCAGTAATATCAATGTTATTTAAGGGCAAAAAAAATAATTATATCTTTAATGGTCAAAATAAATAAATTCTAGAAGAATTTATACATATATTTACTTATATTATGAGCCCATTAGATTTTTTTTTAATTGTGCTAAAATGAAGAGTTTCTATTGGTTAACATCTATCAAACAATAATAATACTAAGCTTGTTTGGACATATTTTAAAAAGAAAATTTTGAACTAATTTAATAAAATGGGTTTGAATAGTTGATCACTCACCTAAAAATTCTTTTAAGGATTATTGCATAAATATATTTTTGGTATTAAGTTACATAATGTGATCATTATTAAAGTTTGTATCTTGATTATTAATAGTCTAAAAATGATGTATTAATATTTTTATTTAATTTAAAGAAAATATCAAATTTAGTGTCAGGCTGCGCCTGGAAACAGTCGCGCTATGTTTTTAAACATAGGGGTCAGGCTGCGTACATCCGACCCCCTCTTACCCCGCAATGGGCGGGAGCCTTTTGAGGCAATGGGGTAATGTTGTTGTTGTTGTTGTATCAAATTTAGTGTCAGAAAGAGAAAATGATGTTTGACTATCAATAAATTGATAAGTTGATAATGTGTTAATCGAAATATTAAAAGTTATTAGTTTTTCAATTTTTATGTATGATATTTTGTTAATATCAAATATGATAAACTATTTAATAAAGAAAATTTGAAGAAAAGACTTTAATATTCAAACTTAAGGAATGTTGAATTACAAAATAAAGAAAAATGAGCAATTGAAAAAAATACAGAACAACAAAAGAAATGTCAAGAGAAAAGGACTATGTTGAGAAATATAAAGAAAGAAAAAAATTAAAAAATAAACAAAGGAAAAATAACAAAAAAAAAAAGAAAAATAAGTATATTGATTATTTTGTGAGGGTAAAATTCAAAGTTTTCTTTTACGACCTGATATTTAGAGTTCAATATCATTTTTTTAAAAAAATAAATTTAATTTAGAATTTAACATTAAGGTAATTGTTGATATCATATATAGAAAAAAAATTGCTTGCATGATTCTTTTATTTTTGCGAAATTAGAAAACCAACTTTGCATATTCGTCCATAGGCCAAATCGAATATGTAATTATTGGAATAATTGTTGGAGACTCAAATGATGGATATGCAAGCATGATAACTTATATGTTGTTCTATATCTCCATGAATCTAGGAACTTTTGCTTGCATTGTATTATTTGGTCTACATACCGGAACTGATAACATTCGAGATTATGCAGGATTATACACAAAAGGTAAAGCTGTCAATATGGGTTGGTCCATTCCATTGGGCTGGTCCATACAAGTTTTAAAATTTGACAGGTCAGGCCGGGCTGACTCATTTCTTTGTTGGCTAAAAAACAGCTAGCCCAGCTCATTAGTACATGCGTTGTGAGCCTTTTTGGGCTAGCCCACATTTTTAGAAGTATATCTTTTTATAAATTTTAAATTAAATTATAATTTAAAAATATTAAAATTAATAGCAACAAACAATATTACATTGTATTAGTGTTACTATTATATATTATAAAATTTAATTTGTATCTAAATTTTAATATTTAAAATGTTTAAATGAACTTTGAGTTGAGACTCTTATTATATATAATACTCCATTTTATTTATATTTTTATTTGTTTTTTGATTTGGCCCACGGGCCGGCCCAGCCCATATTACTAAAATCCCTCAAATCAGCAAGTTTATTCAGGTCAGGCTAAAAAGTTCACTTTTTAAATGGGCTCCAAAAATCTTAGATCAACCCTGCTAAATCACAGGTTAGATTAGGCTAGGCCAACAAGCCTAATCTATATTGATAGCTATATAAATACTTTAGTTATTAACATCAAAATAAATAGAGTTTTTTCTACTTATTGAAGACAATAATGAAATGAATCACAATTTATTGACAAAGTTAAATCACAAATAAATTATACTTGATTTGATCAATGATTTGCATATGTTATCATATGCAAAACTCGTCGTGCAAATATTACAAATTGAAGGTAACAAGGATGGAAAATAAATACCACTTGTGAAAATATATGAAGATTGATTATTTTTTTAAAGATATCAATATATTATATATTCCTCGAACATGAAATTTGCTAATTCATAATCTAACATACTCCTCTATTTCCTCTATGCATAGAATTTTTTAGAATTTAGCTTAAAAAAGTTTGACTGTACATGATGTATTTATATTATATGAATATTTAAAATAAATGATAAAGTAATATATTAAAATTGTTTACTGAAAATAATATGTGAACTTATATTGGGCCTGTATCACTGGCCTTAAATTATCTAGTATACATATAAAAGGGGATATGCATCCAGCCTATGTGGCACCACTAAATTCCAATAATTTCTTTTAATTTATAAAATTACTACTCTACCCTTCTCTTTTATAGCACCGATTCGCCCCTCACCCCTATGTGCCTCTTACGAATCCTTCCAAACATTATCGTCTTTGATACGTACTCTTATCTTATTCTCTGTTTCTTGGCAATTTTCCCTTCTACAGAGAACTCTTCCAAATGCAACTTCAAATTCTTCTTGCCGTGCACAAATGTCTTCTAACTATGAGATTTTTTTTTTGCAACACACATAAATTGTGATTAGTGAGCATCTGTAATTTGTGTTTGCAGCGTATGCTTCCCAATTGACAATGTTTACAGACAATCAGATCTAATCCCCACCACCCCCACCCCACAACATAAGAAAAAGAATCACTTTTGACGCTACCTATAGGGTGTTCGACGAATTGGTCCTTAGAGAAATCTTGAACACTTTTAAGAAGTGCTGATCACTAATCCTGTGAGTGTATTTGTTGAGAAACTAAGAATTTCTTGGATATATTTGGAAGACATAAAATTTTGATCCTTTCGCTGCTAGAATCGAAGGTGTTTGATGACTTTCTGGTGGTTTTCATCTTTACAATAAATTGTTCCCTTTTGTATGATGAGTGGATGATTGATGGACTATAATAAATTACATGTTTGTTATTGATTAGTAATACTACTCCTTACTTGAAGAAGTATATGTGCTCTTACAGGGTAGTTTCCAAAGTTCTTGTATGTATGAAAATAAAATTTTGAACTTAAGATAAGATCAGGGTCGATGGAATAGAAGCTTCCTTGAGTAGCGAAAATGCTAACAAGTGCACCCACACAACAACTTTGTCATCTTGCACAAAGATGCAATGCCGTTAACCGCTGAAGATTTCCCTGATTTCACTGCACCTTCCTGCCTCAAAGATGCTGCCATTTTCGCTATCCACTCAAACTTCAATCAGTACAGGATGCTCAAGCAATGTGTGACTACCTCGCGTGTCAAATCAAACAGAGGCATGGTGTAGATGTCGATCCCTTACTATATATATCATTTTATGTTGTGGCCAAATGAGGCTTTTGCTGTCGCAATGTTTGCAAGTAGGTTACAATTACTTTCTTTGATTTTTGAGAATCCGTCAAATCATGTAATATTACTTCTTTCATTTCTTTGTCCAGTAATAAACCAAGGTGATGAAATCATCTTATTCGATCCAAGGGCGGATCCATGTGGACTGTTCAGGGTACTCGAGCACCCATTGACCCCGAAAAATATTTTGTGCATCTATATAGAAAATATATAAAAATTGTATAAATATAAAGATAAGCACCTAGTGAACAAGAAATCTCATGAGTGCTTTGGTTCTTGCATCCCTCCTAAGGCTCAAGGTTAGCTGCTTGATGAGAGATTGAATCCCTCTGGCAGCACAAATTATTTTACCTTAAAATACACCTGTTATGTGAACACTCACTATCTTTAAATCCTATATCTACCACTTACTGATATATTACACAGTTAGGGCATGGATATTGATGTGCAATGTGTGCTTTGTCATATATTCAGACTGCTATATGTTGAATATGTGTATGTTATGTGGATAGAAAGAAATCAAAGATGATTAGAACAGATAACCAGAGGATGGGAGCAGTTAGCAAGGAGGATTGTTTTCATTTGCAACATTTGAGCCACTGCAGGAATAATAGCAACAATGCAACAACTTGTTTATTAACCAAATTTCTGTAAATCCAGTGTATAGTCAATTTTATGACTATAGTCAATTTTGTGAGAGTAGCAAGTAGACCAACTTGCTATAGATCTTTTTTTAAAAAAATCCTCCCTAAGAGCTCTCACTTTTTTGTTACTTTGGTGACTCAGACTCACAACTTTATAGTTAGAAGTGAGAGATATTTCTCATTGGAACAACTCCGTTTTATCTTCCTATGTTAATAAGAATGAATAAATTTGCTTCATATTGAAACTAGAAACAGCAACATATAAGTTTGCTTAAATAGGTAGCAAAAAAGAACTTTTATGAGTCTTTTTTGATAGTTTTAGAAATAAAGTTCTAAGAAATTTACAGTTCAAGAATGTTCAAGTAATTTGTCCTTAATATGTCCTTATATTTAGAAGTAAAAGGTATATATCTTAAACTTAAAATGTCGATACTAAATAGGTTTTCATGTCATTCTACTCTATTCTTGATTTATATTTATTATTTTAGTAGAATTAACGTTTAATTTATATATATTGAAATTTTATCCATGTTATGTTGACTATATTTACATAAGATTTTTCTATCATTAATTTATTATGTTGATTTCGCGCGAGTAAGATAACTAGTAATAATATATATTATTATATACGTATAAAAGCTTGAAGAGTTTGCAATTTGCAAATTAGGAGTAAGCAGCCACGTGGCAGTAATAAGGATCGAAGACGGTGCACGCATGTGAAGGCCCAATTCCTTCCGATTTTGGGTTTCTCAATTTGTTTTGGATTCAATTATTTTATTTGGAATATTTTTTCCTACACCTATAAATATTCCATAAAATTAGGTTTTTCATAAACTTTTGACCTAGAGAGAAATAGAAGCCATCATAGAGGCCAGAGAATTTTGGTTTCATGTTTTCTTCTACATTTTTATTTATTTTTACATTTATCTTTGAATGATTTGTAGTAATTTCTTTATGTCTATGTGAAGTTAAACTTCTCGTTCTAAAATTATGGTACCTAATAAGATGATTGTTTAGTCATTATTAATTCGAGATATTTGTTTATCATATAAGTTGTTCCTATATTCCTTTAATCTATATTTCATAGTCTGGCCAACCGTGTGTAACACCTCCCACGTGTTTCGGAAATGCCCTTTAGTGTAATTCTTGAATATCTCAAAAACTGTGTATGATTTTGAAAATCCGACTTCATATTTTTATTAAGGGGGCAAAATTGTGTTGGGAACGGGTGGCCCTCGATTTTTTGATGACCCGTAGCAAAAAATCATTTTTCATTACAGAAGGCAAAACAGTGATGATCCGCGACCATTCTGCGTCGCGCCCTGGATGGGGACCAGTGCAATTTTTTCCTTAATTTTTCCAGCTTCACTCAAGTACATTTGGGTAATAACTCAATGCCCATTTAAACGGGAGACCCCTTCCTTAGCCATTTTCAACTATAAAAGTCTCAAAACCCTCCCAAAATCCTCCAAATTCATCATCAAATCCTCTATTCAATTCTAAGAATCTCAAGAACTTGCTTTGAATTTCAAGAACCCAACTCAATCCTCAAGTCCTCCTCCAATTTTCTCCAAGAAAAACCAAGGTTTAGGAATGTGGGTCTTCATCCATGGGTTCTTTCACCCATGGAGCCCAACTCTCTCCTTTTATGAAATTTAATGATTTCAAGATTTAATTCTTCATGAGTACTTTCTATTATGCATATATACATGAGCTATGTTTGATTTTATTAAGAATTGATTGATTATGCATGAATACTTATTGCAAGCTTATTCTATGAGTTGATTTGTATGTATTGAGATTATGCATGATATGAAATATGAAAACTAGGGAAGATTGTCAACTTTTAAAATGGATCTCATGATACCCAAATTAAGGGTTTTACTACAATGTTGGTGAGTTAACTTTTATGACTTTAAAATGATTTGATTCTACTCTTTCTTGTCTTATACTCTTAGATTGTATGATTTTGAGCATATGTTCCCATACCCACCATGTTTGACTAAATTTACATGACACCGATTCTTATGTTCATTAAAGATTATTGCATGATTGCAAGACAAGCATGATATGATAAGTTATGGGCTCCCAAGCAAGTATTAAACTCTTGAAAGGTTTCTAAGATTTACAAGAATTATGTTGAGCCCTTATTCTAAATTCCTGCCCTTTTATGAGTGAATAATGTCTATATGAGGGGGCAAGCATGATATCTATTTACTCTGATGTACAAACTAAAGCTCACTAGTAGGGGACAAGCATGTTACAATCTCTACTCTCATGTGAAATGCAATGCCTACTAGAAGGGGCCAAGTCTATGCATTGCTTTTACCCTCTAGTATTAGGCATATGCCTATGTAGGGATCAAGTATGTGAATGTGCTACTCATTCCAAATTATCATGTCTTTACTAGTTATTCATGTTATGATTATTTATGATTATTTCAAGTATTCCGTAGGATTAGACTTAGCATCGATTGAGGCTTAAGGTGGGGCTCGACTCAAGGGGTCCTTATATAAAGTCTTGGTCTCTTAACTATATATCACCATCGATTTATATTATTTCCCTAAATGGACTGTACTAGGGGATCCATATAGGGCAAGTTTACCTTAGCAAGTAGACCACTCCTTCTCCGGTGGGGAGATATACATTGAGATTCCAAGTAGTAGCTCGCTTAGTCTTATATGTCAGTTAAGGTCTCCTCCCACATATGTATGTTATGTTATACAAGTTGATTATCGACATGTATGTTTTAACTCAAGCATTTATCAAACATATCATATTGAGAGTATATCTATTAATTATGATTATGCATCTTGAATATTATGGCTTATGTCGTTTGCATTGCACCCCACATACTTAGTACATTCTAAGTACTAACGTATGCTCTACACCTGCATGATGTCACCATGTAGGGAGTGGAGCTCCTATTGGTCCTCCTCCACATGGATAGACGGATTCTTGAAGGCTATTATAGTGAGTCCTCCACTCCAGGAATGACATTCCACTTTACTTTCATGCCTTTGTTAAGAAATGTCTTATATTTTTGGATACCTATCTTTGAGGGTGAGCTCGAGAGATATCTTGGCCCCCGCTCCATCTAAATTAGAGGTGATGTTGGATATAGAGTTCATGTATTGAGCTTGTTTCCTATTTTATCTACGTTATTATGAAAGACTTCCCTTTGTCCGTTATTTCCCTCTATGCTCTTGTATGTTGATAATGAGATGGAAGTCCTAATTACTGCTTCCCTTGAACTCTTTTGTTACTTGTCGTTGTCCAATTTTGCTTCCGCAATCAAGGATGTGTAAATGATATGCTAAGAGGCTTGTTTGGGGTCTCTTTGGGTTTTTCATTCGTCGTGTCATATCCAGGCTCTAGGCTTGGGTCGTGACACTGTGAAATACACTTGTTATCTGCTCTGAATTCGAGAGATGTTGGAGTGGATAGAACACAGGGTATAGGGAGCTTATTTGTTCTAGGAGACTAGGATGATTCATGTATGGGAGACTTGTGACACCTACCCATCCACCTTGCTTGTTTCAAATACAGGAAGATTTCTTTAATGCATTTTCATTGATCATGTCTATCCCCGCTCAATGATGTAGTTAGACTATCAATGAGAGTAGGCTGGTAGAGGCGTGCAACCCTGCTTAGGTAAATTAAATCTTGTGAATCAAAAACCAAATACTCAAATAACTTAATGAAATTGATGCTAAACTTGATTATTAGCTAAATCATAATCTTAGATTGATTCATTCATGGATTATGTAAAAATGTCTCTCATATTGGTTAATGTTCACTTCTTAAATAAAAAACAGAGTTAATATAATTTAGTAAATAATTAATTGACAAGTCCTTTGGGTTCGAAATCCGTCTTCTAAAAAGAGCAATTATATTGCTTGGGTTGACCATGTACACTTGTTATGCTAGGGAAGCAACATAGAATGGGTTGGATGCCTTGGAGGCATCATAGATTGCACCATTAGCAACAACGTTTTGAGTGCCCCTAACCTTGAGGAGGTCGTAGATCGAGTTCTGGCTAAGGTTATCATTTCTCAGCCCTTTGAAACTCTCTTCTGGGAAGGGCTCAATAGATCTACCATGTTACCAAAAATGACCAATGAACAAAAGAAGTGCTAATCGAGAGTCCTTGCCCGCTAAAAGAAAGGTTTTGCTGGTAGAATTGGGGTAAATAGCCTTTTTTTGGCCATATGGTTTGACAAAGAGTTCTTTGGGAAAGAATTAAACTACCCCAACTCCCTAGATCAATGGAAGGTCTCGCAACAACAACATACCTAGTGTAATCCCACACTGTCTTGAAATCTACCACAGAGAGATGGAGAGACTATTTTCGATAGACCATGGGCTCCTAGACCCCACCACTCAACTTAAGGGCTAATTGACCTTCTTCCATTTTCCCAAGGAAGTGTTGCACCTCAAGGATCATTTCCTTGCATTTAACCCCTTTCTCTCTCAGGTGGGAAGTTGAAAGGAGGTGAGACTGTGCCCTTGCATGTAAGCAAGGTTGCCATCAACTTTTATGAGCTACCTATACAAAAGACGTATAGCATCAACATGATATATTCTTCATCGATTATCTCGCCTATTAATTAGAGGGAAGAACTAATTAAACAAAAGGTTGAGAACTAAAAACTCCATTTCAATTTTTTGTCAAAGAGCTAAAATTGGTTATATCAGGAAAAAGAATTATCAGGGGGGAAAAAGAGGATGGCATAGATGTGGTAGGAAAATATTATCTCAATTTTTTTCTCAAAGGGATATCCTTGGAGTAACCGGTAAAATTGTTGTCCCTTGTAGTTGGGCCCTTCCTCGGACCTTGCGCATAGCGGGAACTTAGTGCATTGGGCTTGCACTTTTTTCCTAATTTAACCTCGATCTCTCCACAAACACTATTAAAACCAAATATACAGGAAAGATGGACTCAAAAGATTAGATACACCATTGAGAATATTGACTTACTGAGATACGAAGTAATGATTGTATTTATTTTGTTTCTACCACAACTATAGTCAAACATGTGGAAGTAGGCATAGACAGTCCCATAAGCACTCTGGTATTACACAGTCCCACCCTTAGTTTTTGTAATAACCTTGTAGGTCATTTATGAATTTATCTATGAAAATTATTGTTTTGTCCTTTCATGAGTTGCTTTGGACCTATTTTGAACTATCTGTGACGTTGGTTCTTCTAACTATTCTTTTGAAGTAGGAGGCGCAGTTGATGCTTGGTGGTCTGACAGGTGGTGGGAAGGTGTTGTTGCTGGATTTGATGTATGTGGAAGTGGACATATTCAGGTTTACTTCCCTGGTAAGAAACAACAATCCCAAAAAACAAAAGAGTTAAAATGGAAAGAGAAAACAGGGAATAAAAATAGATTTATATGCTTATCAATTGATGCATAGCAACTTCGCATAAGGATAACTCAACAGCCAATGGGTGTAAAATTGGATCCTCTAATTAGTTTCATTCTTACTTGAAATCATATGTCTATGCTCAGCATTGTCAAAAATTGGCTTTCTAACTCAGCAGTGGAAAAAGTTTTAAACAATAGGCCTAGCTTTTGCTAATTTGTTGTCCGAAAATTTAAATGATCGATGTTGGTCATGGACTGATGCCCCAAGGTGTGTTTTTTTATCTCAATATTAAGTGCAAACATATTATTGGGGATTCAAAGGAAGAATATGAGGATGTCAAGAGATTGGATAGATGGCAAATTGGTTGAAGTTAAGGGAAAGAAAGATACAAAATCGTTCATAAGCTCGATTTCAACTGATGTATCCAAGTGCAGTAACAAAGAACCTGGGAACTGCGAAAATCAGATGGCTCCCAAGCTTGTGGTACTCAGCAGAGAAGCAAGACACTGATGTGCTTAAACTGAAAAAGCGATGGCGTACTGATTTTCTTGCAGGTAACAAAAACTGATTTCAGACAATTCTACAAGTGATAATACTGGCGTCTAGCAGCCATCAGTTCTTTCCGATAAAGGTGAAATGCTTTCGGCACTGTAGATAAATTTTGACTCGTAAGTAACTTTCGACAGTATGGAAAGGCATCCTATAGTCCTTAGGGACTGTAGGCAATTAGGACTCTTCTGGTTAGTATTTGTATGTTTTTTAACTAGTTGGGCCAAGGATGGTAAAGATGAGATCTGCATACACACTACCCTTCTTAGCTTTACTTATCGGATTATATTAGATATGTTGTTGTATTTTGCAAGTTGGCCTAGAAGGTGGCATGCTATTATATTTTACACTCTCTCTTATCAAATATATATAAAGGTTGTAGCTTTATGAAGTTTTATCTGAGTATATGTTTGTTATGTCTCTAAGAATGTTGCCCTACCCTTTTTGCACACCCCTTTTTCTTGAAAAAACTTTTACCACTTCTATTTTAGAAGATTGGCTTGTTCATACAATTTAACTGACTTGTTTTTCTTGAAAAACTCTCTTTTTTCCTCTGCAAAATGCAGATAAATAAATTACATTTTCAATCAATTGTTTTAAATAAGGCATAATACGTAAATTGATATTCTAACTTATTTTAACTCGCAAATAAGCATTCCAACTTTGACAATGTATATCTAGACACCTTAACTTGGTATTAACTAGCATCGAAACACTCCAACGTTGAGAGTACACATCTAGATATCTTAACTTGGTCTCAACTAGGAACAAAACACTCCAACTCACCCCAATGTATCTCGTGGCACCCGTTATTGATGTGGTACATAAATTTTGGAGGTGTTTAGATGATCATTTCTTAAGTTAGAGTGTTCAATTGACACTACGGAGACAAGTTGAGGTGTCTATATGTGCATATTCAAAGTTGGAATACTTACTTTCAGTTGAAGGCCATGTTTGAATGTTTGTTCAAGTGTTATGTCTATAAACAAACACCTAACTTTATTTTTTATTTCCACATTGGGCTTCTTGCATCTGCTTTTGCTCTGTAATGCGAATCGGGAACTAGTAGTGTAATGTATGAGGATCTAATTACTTGGTGTTACTATTTGCTTGCTTAAGTAA
>JAOTQR010142301.1:0-57977 GCA_025774065.1 Solanum ossicruentum | reverse complement strand
TTGTGGGTGGGGGGGGGGTGGTGGGGGATAAAGTTGTGGGGGTGTGGAGAGGGGAGGGTAGGTATTTTATTTTTTTTTTGTTTTGGGGGGGGGGGGGGGGGGTTATTATAGTCCATATATGTTCATAGGGGTGTTAGGAAATAAGGAAAAGATCCTCATATCCTTGCAAAAATGAAGTTAGAGCATGTAGGCAGTGCACTCCATGGAACCACCACCACAAGCTGTGGTGGTTAATGGTTTGCATTCTTGGCTGGAAAACAAAGGGGCAAACTGGGGTGCCCTCCACGAGACACACTATGACTCGCGATGTGTTCCGTGGTGAGCCACAACACCAGGCATCATAGAAAAATGGCCAAGGGCCACCTCCACGACACACTTCACAGCCCATGAAGGTGTCTTTGGTGGGGCGCCTTGGTAAAAGACCCACGAAAACAACTTTCTTGCCTTGTCAAGGCCTTATGAAGTTTGGGTCTTTACAATTGACAATGAACTATGCAAATGAATTTGTATAGTAGCAACAAATTACTTTCCCTATTTGAATATTGACGATGAGTTATACAAATGGATTTGTATATTTAACAATTATATAAACAAAAATACACATAACAAATAAAACGATAGCTATAATGCATAGTTTGACAAACTGCATAAAAAACATAATTAAAATACTTATTAATGACTATTTGTCAGAATTACTCAAACCAAAACAATACTTAAAAAAACACCTGTAGTTCAATTTTTTTCAACTCCCTCTCTTTTCTCAAAATCTCAGCTTTCTTTCTACGCCACAAATCACCTCACCTTAATGCAATTTTTCTTGCATATAAAACCTATCTTTATTAATGGATTTTTAGTCCCTGGGCATGGCTCTTCTTTCTTCCTCTCGTTTTCTTTCACTATCATCGTTCTCTCCTTACCCCAAAACTCCTGCTTCCTGTTGTACTTGTGTGAAAATGAAAGCGTCTGATGATGTGAACAAAGATGCAGCAGCTATACTATGGTACAAGCACGATCTTCGTGTCGATGATCACCCTGGGATTGTTCTAGCTTCTATGCATCGGACACTTGTACCTTTATACATCTTCGATCCCCGCATTCTTTCTCGTAAATTTCTCAACCATCTTCCTCTAGTTATGAGCTTTCGTTACCTGTCTTGTTTAAGGGCAAAAAAGATGAACTTAAAAACGAAAAGCAAATGCTGTGTCTCTTGTATTTGGAATAATTATAATAGGTCTTCTGGAGAAAAGTGAATTTTTTTCCGTGAGTGTAAAATGTTTATTTTATTTCTGTGTTATATTTGATGATTTTTTTTCATTTTGTGATTATTTTGCAGCTAGGTATGCACCCAGTTTCTCTTGATTAATTTATGATTATTGTACTGAAAATAATTTGTTAATTACTTTGAGTAAATTGGAAATTTCTGACTTATTTAATTGAAGATGGCTAAAGCAGAACAGTGACCCATATTTTTAACTTCCAGTAGGTTAAGAAAGGTTCTCTCTGTTGTGCCTGCCTCAGAGGCAAGACCTTCAAATGGTCAATGTTATACTTACGCTTTAGAAACTTCTTAAAATTCAGGTGAGCTACTCATGCTGATGCATTTTATTCATGTTTAAGCATAAAAACGTAATCCAAAATTAGTTCATCAAAATGTAATCCAAATTTATGTGGAGTGTCTAATCATTTTAAGTTTTCAAATGGATATGTGATTTGAAGTAATGTTATTTCAAATGGATATGTCTAATCATTGGCAGAGATTCATGGCCACATCGGTGCAATTTCGAGTGGTTTTTGTTATATGCATGGACGCTATGGTCTTGGAGATAGAAACGTAGGTGGAGCCTCGCTCTTGGATTTTGTTGAAGTATTTGTGTTGGTGATAGCTGACTCATGTTTTCTGAAGAAGGAGAATCACATAGTTACTATTCGTAGCACTGTAGCTAAAATTAAAATAAAATATTTACTTTTTAGTAATAAACGCATTTGTAAGGATTACGAGGTTATTCCGAATGAGAATCTTACTATAAGCTTTTGGGATGACTTTGTATGACAGATTGAGGATTAAATAGGTTGAATTGACCCATGCCCTCTCTCGAGAGTTAGGGAAGAAGTTGATGGGGATGAGAGCTTGGGGGGAATAGCGTGGATGCAGATAGCACGTGGGAAAGACAACTAATTGTATTAGCGAACCAGTAGGAGAGGTGCTAGGGGTGCGAGAGGTAACTTTGATGGTAGTCGCAGGTATTGATGGTGGAAATCAAGGCAAAGTGGAAGCATAAAAGGTGGCTTATTCAAAGTTGGTAGATGCAAGGACAAAGAGGAGAAGCGGATGAATAAGAAAATACATAAGGCAATGAAAATGGAGGCTAAGTTAGCGGTTACAACGGCAAAGACAACAACTTTTGAAGCCTGTATGTTGAACTGGAACGAACGTGGAGATAAGAAACTGTAGAGGCTTGCAAAGGTGGAGATAAGAAATTGTGCAAGCTTGAAGGCGATAGAGAGGAAGGCTTGAGCCTTGTTCAAGTGAAGTACATCAAGGAAGAGGAAGATAAGGTGTTGGTGGAAGGGACCTTTATTAGGCGAAGATGACAAGCGTATTTCTACAAAACCTTAAACAAAGAAGAGGACAAAGACATTATGTTGGGTGTTTTGGAGAACTCTAAGAGATATCAGAAATTTTGGTACTGTAGGTGTATTAAGGTTTAGGAGGTTAAGTGTGCTATAAATAGGATATGTAGGGGAAGAACGAACGGACCAGATGACATTTCGATGCAATTTTGGAAGAGCACAAACATGATAGGTTTGGAGTGGTTAAATGAGTTGTTTAATGTCGTTTTTAAGATGACAAAAATGCTCGAAGAATAAACGTAGAGTATAATTGTGTCATTGTACAAGAACAAGGGTGATAACTAATATTATAACAGTTATAGGGGTATCAAGTTACTAAGCGGCGCTATGAAAGTTTGGGAGAGGGTGGTATAGGGGTGTCCATGTCCAACACTCATACTGGATTCATGACGGCACAATCGACGATAAAATCCATCTATTTTGTAAGGAGACCGGATGTGTGGGCTTGCTAGGACGTATAAGATTCTGAATGAGGATGTGTAGGACAATGTGGGTGCGACCTTTGTGGTGAACAAGATGAGGAGGCAAGACTGAGATGATTTTGACATGTGAACAGGAGATGTGCAAATGCCCTAGTATGGACGTACAAGAGGTTGGATATATATGAGTACGAGGAGAGATAGCGGTAAACTAAAAAGTATTAGGGCCATGTGATTAGAAAGGACGTTGCGCACCTCTAGATTGTCTAGGACATGACCTCAGTAGAGCTGTCAATATAGACTGGTCCACCCCATCCAAGCTCACCCTTACAAGCTTTGGAATTTGACAGGCCAGGCAGTGTTGGCCTTTTTTTTATGGGCTAGAAAACATTAGCCCAGCCCATTAGTACGTAGGTCGTGGGCCTTACGGGGCCGGCCCACATTTTTATTCATATATTTTTTTAATAAATTATTAAATCAAATTATAATTTAAAATGTTAAAATAAATTACAACAGGACAATATTACATAGTATTAGTGTTACTATTACTCTGTCTGTTCATCTTTACTTGTTCACTATACTATTTTGAGATGTCTAACAATACTTGTCCACTTTATGAAATCAAAAGATAATTTCATACTAAGTTTCTAGTTCACTCTTATCATTAATTGTAGTTATTCTCTTGTTACATTTTTCAAGACATTATATTTATTATATTCAAAAGGTGATTTAGTAAAATTACCCCTATTATTTATCGTTGTTTAATCCCTGTGCCAAGTAAATAAGGGACAAGTAAAGATAGACGGAGGGAGTACATATTATAAAAATATAATTTGTATTAAGTTTTATTATTTAAAAATTTTAACTGAACTTTGAATTAGGACTCTTACTATTTTTAATACTCTGTTAGTTTTTATTTTTAATTATTTTTAATTCGGCCCACGAGTCGGCCTAACCTATATTGCAAAAGCTCCACAAATCAGTAGGCTTATTCAGCTCGGGCTAAAACGCCCTTTTTCTAAATGGACTCTAAAAATCGTAGCCCAACCCTAGTAAATCACAGGTTAGGCCAGGCCGGCCCAACGAACCTAGCTTATATTGACAGCTCTAGACCTCAGATAGGAGGGTTTGGAGGTCGTGTATTAGGTTAGAGGATTAGTAGGTACGGAGTGTTGTCTTACTTTTCGAGGGATTCATCGTTATTCTTATAGGGTCTTGCTTTTGATTGCTTCATCATGTGATGTTTATTTATGTTTAGATTATCGCACTATTTTGTGGTTGTTACTTTATTAGTTTTCTGTTCTTCGCTGTTGTTTCTCTTTTTCATGCCTGTTTAGATATGTTTGTACTCGAGTTGAGCGTCCGTCAGAAACCACCTCTTTACCTCCATGAGATAGTAGTAAGGTCTGGGTACACTCTTCTCTCTCTAGACCCAACTTGTGGTATTTCATAGGGTATGTTGTTATAATGTTAGCAATGATGTAAACATTTCAATTTGTTGCATGAAGCCTAGCTGTGACTATAGATGAGCGTATTTTAACTTTGTTTTGTGACTACTGTTGTCATTTTCACAGGATTTTCTGATGACATGCTCGTAATACTTCTTTTTGCACTGGAGGATTTGAAGAGTTCATTGAAGGAGCAAGGATCTAATTTGATGATCAGGTTTGGGACTGCAGAGAGTGTCATAGAAGGGCTCGTCAAAGAGGTTTTGACATATTATATTTACTTATTCTGATATTTATCTGGCCAGTAATGAAGAAACTTCAGGCTGTCATTCACTTACATTCTTACATTCATCACCGAGGATTGGAACAGGTCAAGGCTACCAACATATTTGTAGAGGAGGAGGTAGAGTTTCGCTTATGGAGAATGGTAGAAGGTGTAAAAGAGATCTTGGATACGATACCTTCTGCAGAGGGGACCCCAAAACTTGTAATGTGGAATACTCCATTTTATGATATGAAGGTATTACTCTTGTTTCAGCCTCTAGATACTCTTTAAGGGAGGCAAAAGTTCTTAGTTCCTGATTTTTGTAACTTGTATCTATCCAGAGCTTAAAGGTTCTGCCGAAATCATATGATGAATTCAAGAGGCTGAAATTACCCACTACATCACCTCTTTCTTCTCAAGTGCTACCAAACGCAGATTTGAGCTTGTCCTGGGGTATGATCTGACAACTCTTTTTCCCTTATCATCGCCGTGCAGTACTCTTTTGATGTCTATCATCTTTTTTCATTGCTGACAACAGGCAATATAACAAAAGTATATTCCCTAGGTACTTTGCCCACATTAGAAGATTTGAAGAAATTTATGGATGACAATGCTGGCACGTCCCAAAAAAGATGGGCTTCAATTGAGAAGGCTTCATCTACAAGTGAATTGCAAAAAGCCCAGACTTCAACTCTGAGCATTGTTGTTCAAGGTCTGAGAGATGAAGAGCATAATGAAAACAGTCTAAATGATTCAACTCTCAAGAAAATCCAGAGGAAGAGACACATAAAATCAGTTTTTGTAAATATAGTGGGAGGTGGTACAATTCTAGTGTTGAATGCTTTGTCTGCATATTTGAGATATCTGGAGGGAACTTCCGGAGGTGAATGGTAGGAGTATGAGTCACATCTTATTTTTCTTTGTCATGATTGTCACTTAAATCCCGGATGTCCTATAAAATCTTTTGGTTGCTTGATCAAAGCTTCTAAGCTGTTTGTAGTCTAGATATATTCATAAATTTATAAATTTTTCTTGCTGTCCGAAAGCATAGTTATATTATTTACTCCTTCTTTACCAGTAAACATAGGAAAAAAGTTTGAACTACTTTTTGTGTTCATTTAAGTAGATATAATTTTAAACAAGCTCCAAGTGCTTTGGTTCAGTGATAACATGAAATATGAATTAGGTGCACATCACGGCTTGGTCCCTGGGTTGGACTAAAAGCATGGTCTTTAAGTGAAGAAGGATAGAGGGGCAGACCCAATATTTCATAGTTGCGAATCTGTGTGCCAACTGTCCCTCGAGGATTTCAGGTTATAAACAAAAAATATTATCACAAACATATATAGGATTGCATTAAAAAGCATGAAATCGCTCACTTCAGGATTAGGAGAATGAGGATCATTTGCAAACTATAGCAGACTGAAAGAGTATACAACTGTCCTATTCCTGTGATGGATATCACTTCCCATATTAAGATCAGATATGTGGAAATATCAGCTCATAGTATTTTCTGCTAGTGTGATTTGTGAATGATCATTATTTGTGGGAATCAATCTTTTCTTAGATAATATAGTTCAAATAGACATAGATGCAGGTATTAATGCTTTTGAGAAAGATATTTTCAGTAGATTTATAGTTCGTATTCACCGTCCTTAGGTCTGTGCGCTTCTTTTCTCATTGTGAATGTCTTCAGGATATAAACTTTGAAGCTGTTGTAAGTGCAATATATATTGTTCCTCTAGCATTTAATAAAGAATTCTTATGCTAAGCTTACTGTGTTGCTTAACTGGGCCTTTGTGAAGACATTGGACGTTGGATCCTTCTTTGTTGAATTAGTATAAGTGGAAAAGGAAAAGGAAGAGGACTGTCAGCTGAACATATTGATGAAAACAAAGCAGAGGATATGATCACTGACCCCTCTATTAGATGTTTTAAGGCCTTGAAGTTTTACTGCAGTGCTCATCTCATATCTGCAGCCTCTGTATTGCATCTATTTGATATGCAGCATTTACCTTATGTTAATTAAGATTTATGTTATACTTTGTGCTGAAATCACTTTAAGGAAAGAATGTTCACCTGATTAACTACTGCCAATTGGCTTCATTTTCCAGGCTACATGAAAAACTTCATGCAGCCGAAACACGGGAAGGAGCCTCATTTGGTGCCCTTTTCGGGTCTGCTCTTCTTCTTGGAATAATTTCCAGAAGAAGAGTGTATTATGAAGCGATTGAGTATGAGAAAGAACGAACTGCTGGAATTATATCGCCTTTTGGATTTTCGACAAAGACGGTTGCTGCAGCAGTTGATACTGTGTGTTCAATTGAGGTACTTTGGCTCTCAGAAATCATTAAGGATCATAATATGAATGTTCTTGGATCAATTTCATTCACTATCTACTAATGAAAGTTCTGGACAATATTTTCTTATATGAGCCTCATTCCTTTCATAGTGGTACACACTGTTGGCTTTAAAAAGTAAGGAAGCTAGTTGGAGAGGTTCCCGTGTTAGGATATGGAGATGGAATGGCTATCTGATTCATGTGAGTGAGATTTTTGAAGATTGTAGTACTGAGTTGATTTTCTATTTATTTTATGGTGTGTACCTGTCTACTGATATTAATTGTTTCTTTTCAGTATACACTTTGTGGAGATGAAGGCCCTGCGCTTCTTCTCGTGCATGGTTTTGGTGCTTTTTGGAGCCATTATCGTGACAATATAGATAATATTGCAGTAGGTGGAAATAGAGTCTGGGCGATGACACTCCTGGGGTTTGGTGAATCAGAAAAACCAAATATTGTTTACACTGAAATTGTGTGGGCTAAATTGCTGAGAGATTTCATAATTGAAGTAGTGGGAGAACCCGTCCATCTTGTTGGAAACTCAATTGGTGGTATGTACCAATACCTTAATATCCTGCGAAGTCACTATCCCAAGAAAAGTGAGGAAAAATAATATTGAGCGGACAAAAATGGAAATATACCAGTTTTTTAATTTTTGCATCTCATTGTGGGTTCACTGTTTTGTCCATCTTTTGTTGGTAAGTAGTCTTATTAATTGCTCCTTTTGTTAACCAGGCTATTTTGCCGCCATTGTCACTTGTCTTTGGCCTGCTTTGGTGAAGTCTGTGATCCTGTTGAACAGTGCCGGCAATGTTGTTCCTGGATATTCTGGTGCATGCCATTCTGATGTAAGAAATGTGAACCATCTTTTACCAATTTGAATATGCAATTTAGCAGTTGGACCTATCCACTTCTCATAGTCATATGTTATTAAAGATGATATCTTACTATACAAGCAATTCATCAATCATTCATTATAGACTTTCTTCCTAATGTTCTTTGGTAACATTTAGACGAATACCTCATGGAAAATTGAGGTGGTTGTATATTTTAGGTTAGGGAAACTTCAGGAGCAGCCTGGCTAGGTGCTCGGTTGCTTTCACTGTTCTTGCGTTTGAATCTTTGGAACACAGTGAGAAGTTGCTATCCAATCGTAAGTGTGCTTGATTTTGACATCATGTATCTTTGTTGTCTTCATTACACTGGTTAGCCTTAGCTTTTGTTTTCTGCAGAGAAGTGATCGTGCAGACAAGTGGCTTATCCAGGAGATGCTGCGAGCAGTATCCTTGTTGATACATATCTGTGATCTTTAAATAGTGACAGCTCAAATATATTTTTGTCATTGTCAGTTGTTCAGAGCCTTCTGTGAATCTTTAATCGTATTGCAAATGATAATTATATCCCAAATTATGATTCACTGCCTTGACAAATGTCTTCAGTCTTATGACCCCGGTGTATTGGTGGTCTTAGAAAGTATTTTCACCTTTGATCTTTCTGTCCCACTTAATTATCTTTTGCAAGGATTTGAGAAGAGAGTACTTGTATTACAGGTAATACATTCTGAGAATATTATATTGTCCATCATTTCACTAATTTTTAACACTTATCGTGTTTTATTCTGTTAGGGAATGAAAGATCCACTTTGTGACTCGCATTCGAGGTTAGCCATGCTGAGAGAACACTGTGAAGGAATCGTAATCAGAGAGCTAAATGCTGGTATTTCATGGAAAGCTTTAATTATTCTATTTCCTTAGTATTTGTAATAAATCTGTTTTACATTTTCTCATGTTGCACTATTGATATTTCAGGCCATTGCCCACATGATGAGAAACCAGAGGAAGTCAACTCTATCATTCAGGAATGGGTAGTGACACTTGAAAGTGCACTACTAACAACCAGCTCAAAAAGTTAGAAACCAGTGTATTATATTTAAGAAATGGAAAAGGGTCAAAATTGCCCTTGATCTATGCTAAATAGACCACTTATATTCTTCTTTATATTATAGGATATAAAATATCCCTGCCATTATCCCAAGAGACCACAAGTTACCTTTCAAGAGTTAACAATAACAATGTGGCAAGCCATGTGGTTTAATTCCGCCACCTAAGCTTACCCACTAGGCTGCCCTCTAAATTTTGACCCAATTTGCTAACTGGGATTCTCTCCTATTTCAAGGTGCTGGATCAACGCCATGGATCTACGAGAAGCTCTAGAGGTAACAGGAAATTCCATTCACTAGACAGTTTTGGTTTGTAATGCTCTTTTCTTTCTTTAAGTGGGTATTCTAGTTCAAGATGAATAGACGAAGATGATTGATTATTTGAAATTGACTTGTCAAGAAATATAGAAGAATGAAACAGAGAAAACTTTGACAAAGTCTACACGCTCACTGCTGCAGAAGGTCGGGAAGACGGGCAGAAATTGAATCACCAATATGGGACGGAAAAATAGGGACGATTTTCGGTAGTGTAACTTTTTGGAGATTATATGAGCACAAAAGAAAAGGAAGTAGTAGTAGTAGCAGGGGAGAGGGGGAATAGTGATGTAAGGAAGCGTGGTAGAAAATGAAATAAATTTGGTGGTAAATGGAATTAAGCAGAGATCTTAATTGGCAAATTGAGTTAAAAATTTAGTAGGTATTCTAGTTAGCAAGTTTACGTGATGGAATTAGGGTCACGTGGCTTGCCACATCACTATTGTTAACTCTTGAAGGGTATTTGTAATCTCTTGGATTAGTAGCAAAGGTATTTTTATATCAAAATGTAATAGAGATATAATTGGTTTATTTTCCATGGTTCAGGTTTTTTTAAAATAAAAACACTCCATTACTAGGTACTGTTTACATTTCTGTTACCCAATTTGTTTGTAATTACATTACTAATGCATCTACAAATTTGCATGTATAGTTTGTTATGGCTTGAATTGGATGGATTGCTGAATGAAAAGTTTGTGGCTTTCATGATTCATATGAATAATCACGATAGTACTTTAAATAACGGATAAGCGTATTATACTTTCGGTTTATATACCCACCTATTATACTTTTATGCTAGTACCCTTATTTTAACAAACATATAAAGGGGATAACCCTATATTTACAGGACAAGATCATAAAAGATGAATAAAATCACGATTAATTGAACCCAATACAAAATCATGAAAATCTAGGGTGGTTAAGGAAGAAATCATAAGTGATTTGAAATAATTTGGGACTCCATGGATAGAGAAGAATCTACAGAAGAAATCACCACATACCTTAAGTGAATTATAGCCTTAGAATTGAAGAAGAAACTTGATCTCGAAGAAACCTAGAATTTTGTAGACTCGCCTTTGAGAGATGGCTTCTAGGGAGAGAAATTTCTAATTAGGGTGGGTGTTAAGAGAATGGGAGATTAGCTTGATATGAACTCCTAAATCCACTTAAAACATTCCAAAATAACATAGTATGGAAGTTAAAAGGGTGGAGAAAGATTAAGTTGCCTCTGAGAAATAATTGTAGAATCGTGACCACGAAGGCCTTCTATGGTATGTAGGTCCTTTTACGAATTGTGGATCTTTGTCCGTGAAACTTGGCTTTGTTTTTCCTACTTTCTGAACCTCAAACCATGAACACCAATCATGACATATAAATACGACAACAGTTTGACCTGCTCGTAGAACCTAAATACTGAAAATACCTATGATTCATAGAACAAACGTCCAACTATAGACCCTTTTATCTTGTCCAAGGTTCAACTTTTGAAACTCTTCGAATCTCAACTATAGGTGACAATCCATGGTTAGAATGATGTACAAGCTATAGATCACCCTGATGTTCACACACTTAAATTCCAAAATGTTTTCAACCTTTAGGACAAATCATGACCACTTTCTATGAGTCGTACAACTAATAATGACTTATAAAAATGCCTCATGAAACCTACACCAAGAACTTTTACTTTTTTTTTTCCTATCTCAACTTTCCAACTTCTGGAACAATATAATATGTCCCCTTTGGGAACATCTAGTCTTGAGTGAGACTCAAGCTAGCATGAATAAAATAGAAAAGGAAATCTAACAGTCCAATATGAATGCGAAACACATTAATATTCATAAAACCAAGGAGTAATCAACCCTCCCAAGCTAAAATGTAAACTTTTAAACCGATTCCATGATCATGCATGCATATGAAAACATGAGAGTGATTAAAATGCATGAATTAGAAGAGTAAATGTGTGGAGCTAATACATCAAGCTAAAATTGAAGTGGAGGAAAAGAAATGAGGATAATAGGACATCATATTGGTTTCGACCCCCTAAGTAGCACCGTCAAATAATCGATTCCTCCAACAAATTTTGATCTCAATTGACGAACCTGTCGGTCTAGAATCTCAATTGGGACCTTTTCATTGGAGAGACTTTTCTTTATGCCAAAACACTTTCTAATGGCACAGTTAAAGTAGGATCTGATCGATACACATCTACATGAAACGCTGGATGTACCTGATGGAAATTCTGAAGGCAAGTCCAACTCATCTATCTTACAAAACACCTCAAAATTTGATATGGGCCTACATAACGAAGACTAAGCTTTTCTTTCTTACCAAATCTCATCGCACCTTCATATGTGAGATTTTCAAGTAGATCTAATCACCAACCTCAAATTTAAGCTCTCTTCTTCTCATATTGGTATAGGATTTTTGACAAATTTGGACAATTTTTAACCTTTCTCTAATGAGTCGAACTTTCTTCATCACCTCACGGACTGACTCGGGCCCTATCAAGATCACTTCACCAACTTTAAGCCAACCAATAGGAGACTTACACTTCCTACCATGGAGGGCCTTAAATGGAACAATTTAGATACTAGAATGATAGCTACTATTGTTGGCAAACTCAGTCAAGGGTAAATGACTATTCCAGTCACCCTTGAAGTCAATTACACAAGCTCTCAACATGTCCTCTATTGTCTAAATAGTCCTCTCAGCTTGACCATCAGTTTGTGAGTGAAAAGTTGTACGAAGCTTGACTTGTAATGTTATTCTAATTACAAATTACAAGCCAAATGCATAAATTAAAGACAAAAAAGAAAAGATGGATAGATAGACGCAAAAAGAGGAACGTGGAAAGCAACCAAAAAGTATATTAAATCTTAAGATCTCATTTGTTTAATCTAACAAGAAGAACCGACCTCTTCTGATGATCTTGAGGGAATTGAATTCACATTACAACCAACGTTTCTAAGAAAAAATGCAAGAAAAGCTTAACCAAGCTCTCAAACGCACACAAGGAGTTTTGTTCATCAATATTCGAAATAGTCTAAGGAAGAAAAGAGTCTCCACTACCTATTTATAGGTTTAGGTATTTATTAACAAAATATCCCCAAAGTGGTCCACAATATGCAAGTCAATGATTTGAGATGTGATCGCTAAAACAGTCAACAAGTCGTTGAGTCTCTCCTTTCATCGCTGCTCTAGCCTGAAACTTTAGAGCCTGATTCATTGGACTTTTTAGCAAGCTGGGAAGCCATCGCCTAAGCAGCTCGATTAGTCGTTGAATGGGGTATGCTCACTAAATGTGGTAACATCTTCCATCTCTTCACCTTTCCAAGCAATCTTTAAGGCATGAAAACCCTTCTTTGTTACCAAAACAAGATCAAGGGTCTTTAGTTTCATGACCAATTCATGCAACCCTTGGAGATCTTTAGTTTTGATCCGAGTGAATGGCCTTGAGGCAATTCTAATTGCATCATTCTCTTTAGAAAAGGATTCGTCCTTGAATCCAAAACCTTAAAGGCCATATGAAAAACAAGCAACAACAATACAAGGTTGACAATTATCTTTCTGGAATATTTTAGACATTTTCTATCCTTTTAATATCAAAGCCATGTCATTTTGGACTACTTTCTAAGGCCTATAACTACCCAAGCCCTTTATTTCCCCCATTCTCTTTTAATTCCTCAACTCCAAAAATTCTCTCTTTAGAATTACCCTCTCAAGACAATTCAAGGTGAAAGCTATGATTTTGTAATACTCGTGTCAAAACCCATACCTAGGGTCTAGGAGTGACCTGATGAATGGGAACCTGAGAGTCCCCAAACAAGCCTCATAGTATCCATATTCATATCATATAAAAGATAGTAAACACATAATTCTAAGGGATGGAAAAGTAGGACTCACGCTATAGTGATGCCATAGGGATAGGGATTAACACGAATTCAAATAACACATAGCACATACAGACTAAGGGACGGGTAAGTATGACTCACTCTATAGGGGCAAAACATGACTTAGGATCTTTCACATTTACATATCATAATACATACACATCATATCATAATAATCATATCCAATAGATATCCATAATCATAATCTCCAAATATCAACAAATAACATTTATCCGTACAAGAGTCTACAAGATGTCCAACAATACCTCTAGTCATTGAATAAGATGGGGGCCAAGACATGTCTCAGGCTCACCCTAAAATTAAATAGCATAAATGAAAATAATATAAGGTAGATAGATGGTGGCTTGTCCTTGGAAGATAGGGCTCACCACAACACTTTCTCAAATCCGATCCAGCTGTCAAACGGTGGATGATGGTAGTCCTCGGTCCCTACATGGTTAGATCATGTAGGCAAAAGTATGTGTTGGAACTTTTGAATGTACTAAGCATGCGGGCCTGCAATATGTATGAACTTATTAAAACTACATTCAAAGTTAGATGACAAGGGCACATATATAGAAATAGATATTGAAACGCCCCAAAAATGTGCTTCAGAATGCCCATAATCATAATTTCCATATATCTCAAAATTCGTGCATAATATCAAAAATTCGACTTCATATTCTCAATCAAGGGGTAAAATTAAGTGGAAAATGTGTATAACCCTAATTTTAAAGGACCCGTAGCGAAAAATAAATTTTGCTAATTTATGATTTCTAGAGATCATCTGCACCCTGGCCGTGACATGCCAAGGGTGCAGAGTTGTACAAATTTCTCCTTCGCATTGGGTCACCGTCACGGACCAGTACAACTTTTTCCTTAATTTTTGTTATGCACCCAAGGGCATTGGGGTCGTAGCCCCATGCCCACTTATGCCTGAAAACACCCATACTTAGCCTCTTTTCAACTTTATATCACTCAAAACCCTCACAAAAACTTCTCAAAGACTTAAGCAAATATCTCATTCAAATATCAAGGATTTCAAGCTTAGCTTTGGAACTCAAGATTCATTTCAAGCTCTAAGTTTCCTTCAAGCCCATCTCAAGAAAACCCAAGTTTGAGGTATGTGAGTTTCATCCATTGGGTCCTTTCACCCATGGAGCCCAATCGTCCTTTTTATGAAAATTGTATGTTCTCAAGTTGTATCATCTATGGGTATCTCTTATGGATTATGAATATAATTTATGTTGGGGTTTTATGAAATATTGATTAATTATGCATGACTATCTATTTCAAACTTATACCATGAATTGGTTTTGTCTATTGAGACTATGCAAGTTTTGAGCTATGAAACTTTGATCTATTATTAGTTTTAATGATGGATTTCAAGGTATCGTACATGAAGGTTTTACTACATGTTGGTGGGTTGATTTTCATCAAGTTTACTCATGCTATTTCACTCTTGAATTACATGATTTTGAACTAATATCATGAACCCACCATGTGTTTGATAAAATGTCAAGTCAAGGATTCTCAAGTTATTAATGATCTATTTCATGAATTACAAGTCAAGTGACTATAGGATGATTAAGGGCTTTCAAGTATGTATTGAATTCATGAAAATTATCTATGATTTTACAAGTTACATGTTAAGCCCTATTTCAAGATTTTTACCTCTTGTGGGCCATTCATGTTAAAGCAAGGTTCATGTGTGATTATGATCTGCGATCATGTTTCAAGTTAGGCTCAGTAATAGAGGTCAAGTATGTTTCAAGGGGTACTCCGGTCATGTTTCATGTTTCTTACAAGTTATGATTATTTCAAGTATTCTGTGGGATATGACTTAGCATATATTGAGGCTTAAGATGGGAGCTCGACTCAAGAGGTCCTTATATAAAGTCTTTTATCTCTAATAGGATTATGATTATTACTGTTTCTATAATAGTAGATCCATCTAGTTCATGTTATCATGTTTGATTTTTCTTGGCAAGTAGACCACACTTAGTCCGGGGGGGGGGGGGTATTATGCCTATTCCACCTGACCGAGGGGGTGTTGTGCCTTGTATTCTAAGTTGTAGCTACTTGGTCTATGTCGGTTAAGGTCTCCTCCGTACACATGTTATGTACTATGCGAGTTGTTTTATTTACAAGTATGTTTTACTTCAAGCATTGAACATGCATGTCATATTGAGATTATACTTATCCATTGACTATGATTATGCATTTTGACTATATTGGTTTATGTCTTGTTGCATTGCATCCCGCATACTTAGTACATTCAAACGTACTAATGCATACTCTATGCCTACATGATATTACTATGTCGGGACTGGAGCACCTTTTTATCATACTCAACGTGACTAGTTCGGTAGTTCGGAGATAAGCTTTGATGAGTCCTCAAGTGCCAGGAAACTATCTATGTTACTCATGCTATTTTGAAACTTCTTTACATTGAACACTTGTTACTATGAGGGTGAGCCCGAAAAGTGTCTTGATCCCCGCTCCATTCCATGTTATAGGTGTTGTTGGATATTATGATGTACTTTTGCTATGAGCTTGACTCTTTTGTGCTTTTATGATAATCAAAGACTTTCCTTAGTCCTAATTCCCTTCTTTTTAATTTGCTTGCGCGATCAAGGATATGTGATTGATATGCTAAGAGGCTTGTTTGGGGTCCCTTCTGGTTCTCATTCATCGTGTCACGTTTATGTCCTAGACTTGGGTCGTGACATATATATAGCAAAAAAGAGCAATATAACAATATTCTCCATGAAATCCATGATGCATGAAGTGCCATAATGCTCATATATATTGGGGATGTGACCATAACCGACATCTCAAACTCATGCGAGCTATTACATGAATTTACCCAATGTAGACCTCCCATCATGTGAGACAAGATTACTTGCCAAAGATAATCTACACCACACCTTACAATTTGGTCATTTTGATGTGATGGCCACCTTCCTTACGACCCAGTCATTTTGGTGTGATAGCCACCTTCCTTACGACTCAGTCATTTCAGAAGGATTTCCGTATCATGTCATATCAAATGTGTAACCATTTCTTACGACCCTGTCATTTTGGAATTAGATACCATATACCTATGTTGGCACATAATTGAAGAGATAGGAAGAGGACCCTTGGGATAGCCCTGACGCCTTCAATCCCATTCAGTGCTAAGTCATCTTCCCACAAGCATACTTATACATATACACGGTCTCAAAAGAGCACAGGTTATTTCAAATCATTTCAATACATACTTGAGCTTGAAAGCCAAATCATAACATAATCCATACTTTTCATGCATAGGAATAACTCATTTATATATAACAATATGGTATAAACACAAAATATGCTTAAAGAGCTAATATCAGTAGACATTTATGTGATCACATTCTTGTCATAACCATACTTTTCATCGAAATCATTTTCATAAACATATGTAGGCTTAAGCCACCGATATATTTTCATCAAAATCCAATTCTCATGAATGCATATGCCATGAATGATATTAGAATAACATGGGAAATATACATTCAATCTTAAATCAATAATACAATAGGAAATTCAAGTAAATCCATAAGTAAAATCTACATTCAAATCACGATTTAGATTACCCATGCCTAAATCAATCTTTAAAGGGACAATGCATATTCAAATCTTCATAACATTTATGCAATTCAACATATTAGATCTTAAATCACTTTAAAATCAACAATACAATATAACTCATATCTAAATTGAATTAAATAAACAATAATCTTAAAAAACCATAACTAAAGTAAGCTCAATTTCATAAAATCAAGTGTAAAAGAGTTTGTGGTCTTCATGGTTGAAAGGGACCATGGATCAATCCCACAAACCTTAGTTACCCAAGAAGAAACAAGAAGAATTTGATGAAGAAGAGAGCTTTTCCTTAATCCCCAAGCTAAGCCTTCACTAGAGTTCTTGAGAGGAGTTCTTCAGAGTGATCTTGAATAGATTCTAAGTGTTGAATGAATTTGAGTTAGAGAAGAAGAGAATAGACTATTTGAATGTCTCAGGATAGCATAGAAAGTCACAAAAGATCCATCAAAGTAGCCAAAATTACAAGAATGCCATTAATGAAATAGAGGTTAAAACCTTGCAGAAGTCCCATACAAGTGTTAGACGGACCATGCCAATGCTCACGAACTGTCTGCCCTTTTGTGAGGCAGCACTTAGAAAATACTTCACCAACAAAGTTTGAAGGCTCCTCGACATGGCCCTTGGTGAGTCATACCACCCGTGGAGGTGCCCATAAGGTGTCACCTTGGTCAAAAGATTTTTAGAACCAAATTCCAAGAGCCATTAAGGTCGTACAAAGTCCAGGTCCTTACAACTTGTATATTGGAAAATTGGACTTTGGATAAAATAGTATAATAATGATTCTGGTGCGAGGACTACGGGCCAATATATGCTTGTAGAAGACCCTGACACTTAAAAGGATTTTGAAATTTGGGGTTGAGTAGTATGAGTAGCTTTTATGGGTTGTAATTATATTCATGAGACGTGGATTAAGGTCATGGATGAGATTTAGAGAAGTGGAAGCCAATTGACAGGTCATGGTGTAGTGTACGAGTCATAGACTAGGTTTGTAGTTAAGGTTCAAGAGTTGAGAAATTTGACCAAGTGTGAGGGGCTTCCACAAGGGGTATCTTCTATGAGCCATAAAAGAAAGCACAAGCTCATAAATAGGGTTTGTAATTAAGAATCAAAGGTATAGAAATTTGATCAGGTTGAAAGAGACCAAAACCACGAGCCATAGATGGGTCTACAACTCGTATACCTATCTCGTGGCTCTCTCCGTCCAGTTTTTAATAGAGGACTTTTTTGTTATTTTTTTACCTATTTAACCTCTAGACTGTGTTGTTTTATGCCTAAATCTACCCTTATCCATCCCATACCTATTCACCCCAATTTCATTCTAACTCTTAAATCACTCAAAATCTCTTAGGTCTCTCAAGTACTCTCAAGCTCCATGAAGGTTCTCAAGTAATTCAAAGATTTGTTTACTCAATCCCAAAACTTCTTGGTCAATTTCGCTCAGGGTATATGGGTCTTCCTCTATGGGTACGTTTCACTAATGGAGTCCAACCAACGCTTCTCTCTTCAACAAAGTTCAAGTATAACATTTAAGGGTTTTCATAACTCTTATTTAGATTTTGTAAATTATGATATATATGATGATTATCTATTCTATTATAAGTGATTTGAGATAAATCGCATGATTATACAAGCGATTTCTTCTACATGTTACCTAGGGTTTATGAATTTATGATTGAGTTTCCTTCAATCTGGATTCAATTGATCTTAAAGTACATTATTATAGACAAATATATCTTAATTACTAGATTTTAAGCTTATTGATTGGAATTCATATTTTGCCCAAATTTTCAGTTTATGACATGAATATGGAAAATTATGAATATAGAAGCAAGCTTATGAATAGGGAATTTAGGATCCTTAAAGGTGACCAAAGATCCTTAATGGAGACTTAGGATCCTTAAATGTGACCTAGGACCCTAAGATACTGACACGACTCAAGCGAGACCCTAAATATAATACAATAAATGAGATCCTCATGAGAACCCCAAACTAGCCTTTTTAGCATATCATAACCATTCAAGGATAGTAAGAAGAACTGTTATGACCAGGACTTAGGGCCTAGCCATGACACGATGAATTTAACACCCGAAGGCATCTCATCAAAGTCTTGTGTTCATATCATAAGCATTCATAAGGTGATATAAGCATACGTTAGAGAATATGCAAGTGGAAGTACAGATAAGTAAGAATGTCATGGGTTACCATGAGGGATCATGGATCAATCCTTTAGGTCCACAACATGCCTCTATATCATGGATCTTAAAGGGGCTAGCACATAGCTCACTAGCTCACCCTTAAGATATACATCGAAAAAATATGATAAAGTCTCAACATAGAGAAAAAGATCATAAATGGGCTTGTTACTGAAGCATGGGAACTCACCAATAGGTCTTCAAGCTTGAAAATCCAAATCTAGCCATGGAATAGAATAATCTCCTCATCGTACACCACTACATGGTTAGATAATGTAGGTAAAGAAGTATGTGTTAGTACATGGAATGTACTAAGTATATAGGTATGCTATGAATCAAAAGACATCACAATAATATCAATATGCATAGTCATAATCAATAGGAAAGAGACACAATATGCATGAGCATCCAAGTTTAAAATCATGGGAAGGAGCATCATAAAATTCTTTCATAACCTTAACATACATATGTGGGAATAAGACCATAGTCAACATATAAAATCATGCGGACTATTACATAAAATATTGATGTTCATTCTACATCAAGCTAAGAGGTGTCTACTTTGCCAAGGTAGACTAAATCCTCACCCTAACTATCATTTGACCACATACTTTAGGCTCTATCTTAGCACGGTGAGGATCCACTATCGGGTCATAGATCTTTCTGTAAAGTGGTTTCAGACTTAGAAAATTTATTTTCTTCAAGGCCTCTTTCTATGAGACCTGTTGATGCATTGTGGTTTCTCATTCAATTCGTCTTGGTAACACATAAGTCATCTTCCAGAAATCCTTCAATTTTTCATTTTTATTAGGTACATTCCATGAACCCATCTATGACGGTGGTTCCTTTTACGGGCCGTAGACTGTCTCGTAGGATCAAACCATCAGCAAAATTCTTATTTTTCAGTTTTCCAAGCTTAAAAAATATAATGGGTGTTATAATATTCCTTGGGATCATTCATTCACAAATGAGGCAGTAATGTTCTTGAATATAGTAGGAACATAGACACTATCATGGCATAAATGTAAAAGTGCAACTTAATTATCATTTTCATAAAATCATCCAACTAATGCATCAAATATTATTCAAAAATAGTTTTATTATCATGCATGCATGTAATTTATCAAGAGATACACATTCATGAGAATTTTGAAGAAATAAATCCTATTAAGTACCTTAAGCTTGAATAGAAGAAAAAAGGTACGGGTGTTGTTTCATCATGTCTACTTCAACCTCCCAAGTATCATTTTCGACTTGTTGGTTCTGCCATAACACTTTGATGGATACAACCTCTTAATTTCTCAATTTCTTCACTTGTCCGTCCAAAATCTCAGCCAGTACTTCTTCATAAGTCATATTTTCCTCAATAAACATGTCACTCAATGAAATAATAGAATTAGGATCACTCAAGCATTTCCTTTAGCATCGAAACATAAAATACTAGATATACCATAGCTAATTCAATAGGCAAATGTAGTTCATAAGCTACCTTCCCCATTCTATTCACTAACTTATAAGGTCCTACATATGTAGGACTCAATTTGTCTTTCTCACCAAAATGCATTACTCCTTTCATTGGGGAAACCTATACACCCAATCACCTTCATCAAACTCTAGTTCTCTTCTCCTAATATTGACATATGACTTTTGATGATTTTGTATAGCCTTCAACGTTTCCCTTACGACCTTCACCTTTTTCACAGCATCAAGTACCAAATATGGTCCAATTAAGGACATTTCTCCAACCTCAAACCATCCCATCAGTGATCTACACCGTCTACTATACAATCCTTCAAATGGAGCCATACCAATACTTGAATGAAAACTATTATTATATGCAAATTCAATAAGAGATAGGTGATCATCCCAACTTCCTTTAAAATCAAGCACACAAGCTCTCAACATATCTTCTAATGTTTGTAGTGTACTTTCAGCTTGTCCATCTGTTTGAGGATGAAACGTGGTGCTTAACTTCACCTTCGTGCCAAGGCTTTTTTGGTATGACTTCCAGAAATGAGAAGTTAATTGAGCACCTCTATTAAATACAATGGATAGTGGTAACCCATGCAATTCACCGACTCTCGGGTATAAACCTTAGCATAATCCTCGACGCCATAAGAATCTTCGCCAACAAAAAGTGGGCTATTTTCATCAATTTATCCCCCAACCAATCATATCGAGTTAAAATTGCTTTCTAGTCTTTGGCAAACCTGAGATGAAATCAATATTCACCTCCTCCTATTTCTAAATTATCATCTCAATATCTTGAGTCAAACCACCTGTTCTTTGGTGTTCCACTTTTACTTGTTGATAGTATACACATCCCATCAGACACCTTGCTATGTCATTCTTTATGCCACTCCACCAATACACTTCTATCAAATCCCTATATATCTTGGTGGATTATGAATTAATAGAATACTTGGGATTATGAGCTTCATCAAGTATCTTCTCCCTCAGTCCATCCGCATAGAGTATGCGCAATCGCCCTTGGTAACATAATACTCCATCTCCCCTTTATAAAAAGACCTCTATCATCTTACCCGCCACCAACTTCTTTAATTCAACCAAGGTAGGATCCATGTCTTGTGTTACTTTAACTTTTTCCATCAAAAATGATTCCGTCCCATTTGGTACCAACACACCATCATTACTCAAGTTGTTCAGCTTCATACCTAAGCAAGCCAAGCGATGTAATTCTTTGACCAACTCTTTATTTCCACTCTCAACATGTTCCATGCTGCCCATAGACACTCTACTCAATGCATTAGCCATAACATTAGCCTTTCTGGGGTGATACATCACACTCACATCATAATTCTTCAATAATTTCAACCTCCATCTTTGCCTTCAATTCAAATCTCTTTGGATAAAAACATATTGTAAACTCTTATGATCACTGATTATATCAATATATACCCCATAGAGGTAATGTCACCAAATCATTTATGCAAACACCACAACCAACAACTCGATATCATGTGTCGGATAGTTCTTCTCATGCACTTTTAATTGTCTCAAATAGAAGACAATGACCTTTCTATGTTGAATCAACACCCAAATCAAGCCTATATGTGAGGCATCACAATACACCATAAAGTCGTTTGGACGTTCGGGCAATGTCAAAATAGGAGCCGATGTAAGACAATCCTTCAACAATTGAAAACTCTTCTCACATTCGTTAGGACATTGGAATTTTCCCTTCTTTTGCATCAACCTTGTCAAAGGAGAAGCAATGGAGGAAAATCCCTCAACAAACCTTCTATAATATATGTCCATACCCAAAAAGCTTCTAAGATTGGATGAAGACAATGGTTTGGGCTAATTCCTTATTGCGTCAGTCTTCTTTGGATCAACTCTGATACCATCACCCGAGGTAATGTGACCAAGAAAAACCACCTCTCTTAGCCAAAATTCATACTTGCTAAACTTGAAAAATAGCTGTCTATCTCTCAATGTTTGCAAGACAATATTCAAATGGTCTTCATGCTCCTTTACCCACCACAAACATATCCAAATACGGTTTGAAGTGCCTATTCATCAAATCCATGAAAGTAGCAGGAGCATTTGTTAGTCCAAAAAACATAACTAAAAATTCAAAATGATCATACCGAGTTCTAAATGTCATTTTTGGAATATTATTTTCCTTCACCCTCAATTGGTGATACTCGAACTGGAGATCTATCTTAGAAAATTAGCTTGCACCTTGTAGTTGATCCAATAGGTCATCGATCCTTGGAAGTGGATACTTGTTTTTTATGGTTATCTTATTCAATTGTCGATAATCCATGCACATTCAAAGTGAACAATCATTCTTCCTTACAAACAATACGGGAGCACCGTATGGTGACACAATTGGTCTTATGAACCCTTTATCCAGCAAGTCCTTTAATTGTTCCTTCAATTCTTTCAACTTTACTGGGGTCATTCGATATGGAAGTATAGAAATAGGTTGAGTGTCGAACAAGAGATCAATACAAAAATCAATTTCCCATATAGGAGGAATACTAGGTAAATCATTAGGAAAGACATCGGGGAACTCATTTACTATGGGGACCGAATCAAGAGTAGGAACATGAGCCTCAACATCCATGACTCCACAAATGTTATAGAAAACCTTTGGAAATCATTTTCATAGCTTTCATATAAAACAAAAACTTCCCTTTGAACACATAATTGGTCCCCTTCCATTCTCGGATAAGCTCATTAAGGACTTGAAATGTGACTTTACGGGTTCTACAATCAATAGAGGCATAGGATGCATGCAACCAATCCATATCAAGAATAACATCAAAATTGGTTATATCAAGCTCAACTAGATCACATGGGAAGACTTTATGTAAGAGCAACACGAGATAATTTCTGTAGACTTTCTTGGCCAGGATTGAGTCACTAATAGGAGTATAGACCAAATAAGGATCTAACAATACTTTCAGAGACACATCAAACTTTATGGTAAGGTAAGGAGTGACAAAAGAAATATTGGCGCTAGGGTCAAGCAAAGCATATACATCATGATTAAAGAATATTAACATACCGTTAATCATACCGGGAACCTTATCAACCTCTTGTCTAGCATGCAAAGCATAGAATTGATTACCCAACAGACCACCTCCTTGAGCTTGGGTACCTTGTTACACTTGCCTTCTTTGAGCTACTTGAAATTGTGGACTCGCTTCTGTACCTTTATTAGCCATATTAGGACACTCGGTGATTTTATGTCCCAACTTCCCACAATTGAAGCATGCATTGGTATTTCTCAAGCATTTACCAACATGGTTCCTTCGACAATTGGGGCACCTAGGAGGATTAGCACTACTTTTCATAACATCACCTTGAGCCTTCGGATTGGCCCCTTTCTCTTTGTCAAACCTTTTGAGGAGCACTTTTAGAAGACCCTTGGCCGTGATGGAGTTGTCCACTGCCAAACTTACCATAAGAAAATCTACATCACATTGTGCCTTCTTGGACTCCCTTGTCCTCATATTTTGCAACTTCTCGCTTTCCACTTGCTCAGCATATTTCATGAGTCTAGAGATATCCATTTTTTTAATGAGTATGAAGGCGTAATTTATCAAGTCGGACACACCCAAAGTGAATTTGTTCCTACAGGCCTTGAGTCGGCTACCAAGGAAGGAGAAAATTTGGACAACTTGGTAAACTTGAGGGAATACTCCCTCATGCTCATTGTACCTTGCGTCAGGTTCGTAAACTTCATCACCTTAGCTTCCCTTAGCTCAAGTGGGAAGAAACAATCAAGGAAAGAGACCTTAAACATCTCCCAATCAATAGCACCTTCCTTAAACCTTTCGTACTTCCATTGAATAAACCAAACTTGAGCAACTCCCTTAAGTTGATAAGCCACCAATTTGGCCTTCTCTTCGGAAGATAGCCCCATAATTTCCACCACTTTATAGACCTCATCAATGAACTCTTGTGGATCCTCATCCACCCTCGAGCCATGAAACTTTGGGAGATTTATCATAGCAAAATCTCTTATCCTCGAAGCTAGAGTAGGAGTCATAGGAGAAGTGATGGTTTGAGCAAATATAGTGATTGTAGCTGAACACTCATCATTAGACACTTGGTTTGCTTGAGGGACCTAGGGAGATGGAGGAACTTTGTTTGCTTCGAAATCATTTCCCTTGGAAATGGATCACATCGTGGAGCCAATTTTAAAAACAGCAAGGTACAAGTGTTAGGATACGGAAGTTTTAAAGGCACAACATATAGTACAAAAGAAATGAAGTTTTCCTAAAACGTCTCATGGTCTCCTATTCATGGATGTGGTGTGCTTCATACCAATGAACAAAACTCTACTTGACGCGGTATGTTAGACTCTCTAGGATGCTTTCAAACCTTTGTCTTCGATACCACTTTTTTCACAAACCAGACCTAGGGCCTAGTCGTGACATGATGAATGTGACACTTGAAGGCATCCCATCTAAGCCTCATGTTCATATAATAAGCATTAATAAGGTGATATATGCGTACATTAGAGAATAGGTAAGTGGAAGTACATATAAATAAGAATGCCATGTTTCTATGAGGGATTATATATCAATCCTTTAAGTCCACATCACGCCTTTACATCATAGATCTTAGCAGGGGCTAGCATATAGCTTACTATCTCACCTTCAAGATATACATCCAAGAAAGCAAATGATAAAGTCTTAACATAAAGGAAAGCATCATAAAGGGGCTTGTTCCCGAAGCATGGGAATTCACCAATAGGTCTTCAAGCTCAAAAATTTAAATCTAACCATAGAATGGAAGTCTCCTTATCGTCCACCCCTATATTATTAGATCATGTAGGCAAAGAAGTATACGTTAGTAGGTGGAGCATACTAAGTATATAGGTACGCCATTAATCAAGGGACATCACAATAATATCAATATGCATAGTCATAATCAATAGGAAAGAGACAAAATATGCATAAGCATGCAAGTTTAAAATCATGGGAAGAAGCATAATAAAAGTTTTTCATAACCTTAACATATATATATATGGGAATAAGACCATAACTGACAGATAAGACCATGCAGACTATTTCATGAAGTCTGGATTTTCACTCTACATCAAGCTAAGAGGAGTCTATTTTGCCAAGATAGACTCGATTCTCATCCTATAGGCTCTATCCTAGCACATTGAGAACCATCATTTGATCTCACCCTTTAGGCTATATCCTAGCATAGTGAGTGTCCATTAAAGTTATATGGATCCATTAGCGCACCTTTAAGGCATATAAACATGAACATCATTTCTATAGTGGTACATAGTTGTGGGACCTTGGTATCACCCAAAGCCCTCTCAGTGCTAAGTCATATCTCATGGAAAACAAAAAAGATGTAGATACATTGCTTTCAACAAAATTTATTCTTCCCTAAAATTGTACTTCCAGAATTTGTAAATAGTCATCATAGTTTTAATGAAAATATCATATCATAAGAATAACCCTTATACTTTGCTTTTAATTATAGTGTGGGTACACATTCTTACCTTAACATCATCATAAATATTTAGGTTTTCATCACCCTTTTTATCATAGTTTTCATAACATCGTCATTGTCAATATCATTATCATCATCATTTAAAACATGTTTTTTCATACTAAAGTTCAAAGTCCTAAAATTCATAGCTTCATCATATGGGACTAGGGATAAGTGTGGTCAATAGACAGTTGAGTCAAAACATGCAATTAGATAGGATTCATAGAGAAAACATGCAATTAAAATCAAACTGGATCATTGATGAAGGAACCCACATCAAGTCATTAAGCCCTAATCATGTATACTTGAAATCATATACTTTTGCTTGAAAATCATATACATCACAAAATTCCTCATAATTGATACATAATTAGTCATTATCATCATATAGGAATCATAATCCATGCATTAGGAATCATGGCTTAAAAGCTCCTAGGAAATCATCTTAAAACTTAGATAAAAAGAAGGTTTTGGAATGGACTTCACGGATGAAACAATCCATGAATAAAGCCCTATATACCTTAAGTAGAATCCTTAGAATTGAAGAAGAAAATCTAGAAATACTTAGTCAAACCTTCAAGCTTTAGCTTTAATGGAACCCTTGATTTAGAGGGAGCCCAGGAGAGAAATTTGACAAATAATGGTGTTGAATGAATTAGGAATAAGATTTATAAGGGCTCGGTTGATTAAGTCAGTTAGGTAGCCAAACTGACATAGTTTAGGACTTAGGTGAATTGAAAATATCAAAAATACCCTTCATAAAAACTATTGGAACCGCCCACGAGACCTTTTCTACAGGTCGTGGGGCAACGTACGATCCGTACTTTAGTCCTTAGAACCTTGTGTCACAAAAGTCATGTTTCTGGAATTTGCAGCTTCCCACCTACGAACATGCAGGATGACCTGTGGATTCATTTACGGGTCGTAGGTCCTTCGATAATGTGGTTCCATACTTAGAATATTTAGGCTCTTAAGGGCCTCTTTCTACGAGACCTATTGATGGGCCATTGTTTCTCACATGGTCCATCCTAGTAACACGTAACTCATCTTCCAAAAATTCCTAAATTTTCCATTTTCACTGGATGCATTTGTCACGACTCAAGCCTAGTACCTAGATATGACACGGCGAATAGGGAACCTAAAGGAACTCCAAACAAGACTCTTAGCATATCAATACACATCCTTGGTCGTGGAAGTGAAATAACAACAAAAAGAGATATATTTAACGAAAAAGGGACTAATGGAAGTATTTGATAATGATAAAATACTCAAGAGTCAGTCTCATAGCATAAATATTTCCATTGTTCCAACAATACCTCTAACATATACTGGAATGAGGGCCAAGACTCTTTGTGGGCTCACCGTCATAGTATCAAGCGTTCAACATAAAAAGATATCAAATAGTAAGAATAGCATAGCTAGTGTCCTCGTAAGGACTTTCTAAAGCTGATCTTCAAAAATACCAAAACTAGCCACGTGGAGGATGGTCGAGAGGTGCTCCGGTTCCAACATAGTAACATCATGTATGCATAGAGTATGCATTAGTATGTTTGAATGTAATAAGTATGTAGGATGCAATGCAACAAGACATAAGCAACATAGTCAAAATGCATAACCATAATTTATGGATGAGTATATATCAATATGTCATGCATGATCAATGCTTGAAGTGAAACATGCTAGTAAATCATATAACTTATATAGAATATAATACATGTACGGGAAGAGACCGTAATCATAGGCAAGCAATAATTACTTAGAATCCAAGGCATGTCACCCCCTTGGAAGGTAATTTAGGTATTCACCCCCCAATATGGTGGTATGGGCATGTCACCCCCAACAAATTGGTTGAGATATCTACCCATCAACATGGTAGTATGGGCATATCAACCCCTCTACCCCTCAACAAAGTGGTCGAGGTATCTACCCCTCAACATGGTAGTATGGGCATGTCATCGCCCAACAAGGTGTGGTCTAGTTGCAACATTATAGATACTTTTCATGAACTAAATGCATACATACAATCCGTTAATCATCATAAAGTCACTTGACTTCTAAAACATGTTGTAGTTCATCAATAACTTGAGAATACTTGTCAAGACATTTTATCAAACACTTGGTGGGTGTGTAACACTAGTTCATAATCATGCAATTCAAGAGTGAAATATTAAGAGAAAACTCAATGTAAATCGATCCACTAATATACAGTAAAACTCTACCCTCAAGTGATTCACATCTCCTCAAGTGCAACACTACCCTCAAGTGATTCACATGCTCCTCCTCACTATAGGAATAAATCAAGATATTATTTATAAAAACCACCACAAACAAGCCGAGGTAGGGTTTAAAGACCTTATTCATAAGATCCATAAATATAGCTGGTGAATTTGTCAACCCAAAGGACACAACCACAAACTCAAAGTCCCCTTACCTAGTCCGAAAAGCCGCCTTGGGAATATCACACACCCTTACTTTTACATGGTGATATCCAGACTGAAGATCAATCTTAGAGAAGTGACTAGCCCCTTGAAGTTGATCAAAAAGGTCATCAATCCTTGGTAGAGGGTACTTGTTCTTTATGGTGACTCTATTAAGTTGCTGATAATTAATGCACATTATAAGAGAATTATCCTTCTTTTTCACAAGTAACACCGGTCCACCCTAAGGTGACTTACTAGGGCTTAGAAAACCCTTCTCCAAAAAATCCCTTAATTGCTCCTTCAACTTGACCGGGGCCATATGGTAAAGGGGGATAGAAATGGTTTGAGCATCGGGAAGAAGGTCTATACCTAAGTGTTTTTTCCTTTCGAGAGAAACACCAAGAAGCTCATCGGGAAAGACATCAAGAAACTCATTAACCACCAGAACTGACTCAATAGGAAGGGCTTTGGACTAAACATCCCTAACCCTCACAAGATGATAGAGACAACCCTTAGCAATAACCTTTTGGGTTTTAAGGCAAGAAATGAATCTACCCTAGACCCCAACATCACAACTTTCCCACTCAAGGATGGGCTCATTAGTGGATTTGAATTTAGCCTTACGAGTTCTATAATCAATAAAAGCATAATATGCATGCAACCAATCCATCCCAAGAATGACGTCAAAATCCACCATATCTAATTCAACAAAATCACAAGGAAAAATTTTATGCAAAATGAACATAGGACTCTTTTAGAAATAATGGACTCAACAACGAGGGTAGACACTTCATGAGGATCACACAATAATTCGGAACTAAAATGAAGCTTTTTGGAAACAAAAGGAGTAATAAAAGAAAGAATGGAACACGGGTCTATCAATGCATACACATCAAAATAAAAAAACTTTAACGTATCGGCGACAACATCGGGCACCTTATCTACCCCTTGTCTCCCTTTAAGAGCATAGAATTTATCTTGCCTTGGAGCACCCCTTTGTTAGCCTCCTCTCCTTTTTTGACCTACATTTGCACCTTGGCCTTATGGACGACCATCTCTACCTTTGTTGTGAGCACGAGGACACTCTGTCACCTTATGACCCACTTCTCCACAACCATAGCAAGCATTAGAGTTCTCAAACATGGGCCATTATGGCTCTTACCAGATCTTTAGCACATAGGGTTAGGCATCACACCACTACCACCTTAGAACCTTAGGTTGTCATTACCAAACCTTCTATTAGGAGCATTAGAATACCCTTGGCCTTGAAACTTGTGTCCTTGAGGAAACTGCCCACCCTTGGAATTTTAGAATCCACCTTCAAGACGATCCCTCTTGGGCTCACCACTTCTTGTCTTTCTAAGCTTTTCCTCCTCTAGTTGTTTGGCATATGTCATGAGGAGGGACAAATCCATATCACCTATTAGCATGGTGGTACGATACTTCTCATTGACCAAGTCGGACACCCGACACAAATTAGTTCATACTTGATCTCGGCTCGGCAACCAATTGTTGGGCATATTTGGATAGTTGGTTTAACTTGATGGTATTCTCCCTCACACTAATGGAGCCTTTCTTAAGGTTCATAAACTCCACCATTTTAGCATCCCTTAGCTCGATAGGATAGAATTGGTTGAGGAGTGTGGCTTTAAACTCCTCTGAATAGTATCATCATCTCTCCTCTCCAACTTTCATTGTGTAAACCAAATTTGAGCCACCCCTTTGAGTTGGTAGGATTCTAACTCTGCCTTTTCCTCCGAATTGACCCCCATAATAGACAACACTTTGTACACCTCATCAATGAACTCTTGGGGATCCTCATCTGAATTGGTTCCATAAAACTCACATTTTAGTGAAATCCCTCACCCTAGAAGCTGGAGTGGGAGCATGAGGGGCTTGGACCCTTTGGTGAATTTGGTTGGTCATAGCATGAGCTAACATCGTAATGGCATCCCAGAACTCATCTTGGGCTACCCCTCTACCTTGAGGAGTGGGAGGAGTTGGTTGCTCCTAAAGTGTACGGGCTCTCCTTAGTCTCCCACTTGGAATCAGCATGATCTAGAAGAGCAAAGAGCACTCATTAGGGGAAAAGCCTTACACTTACATCTAAAGCATGATATAGACCATGAAAAAGTGAAACATTTCCTAAAATGCCTCATAGCCTTCCATTTATAATTCTGGAGTGCCGCACAACAATGAATAGGACTCTAATCGAAGTGGTGCATTAGATTCTGAGGACCATTAACAACCTAGTGCTTTCATACCATGTTTGTCATGACCCAAGCCTAGGGCGTAGATGTGACACGGTGAATGGGTAACCCGAACGAATCCCAAACAAGCCTCTTAGAACATCAATCACACATCCTTGGTCTTGAAAGAAAAATAACAATAACAAGAGATATAAGTAAAGGAAAAGGGACTAAGGGAAGACTTTGATAATCATAAAATACTCAAGAGTCAGGCTCATAGCATAAATACATCAATTGTTCTAATAACACCTCTAATATAGATTGGAGCAAGGGCCAAGACACTTTTCGGGTCACCCTCATATTATCAAGTGTTCAACATAAAGAGATATCAAATAGTAAGAATAGAATAGCTAGTGTCCCCAAACTTGAGGACTCACCAAAGCTTATCTTCCGTAATACCATAAGTAGCCACATGGAGGATGGTCGAGAGGTGCTCCAATTCCAGCATAGTAACATCATGTAGGCATAGAATATACGTTAGTACATTTGAATGTATTAAGTATATAGGATTCAATGAAACAAGACATTAGCCAACATAGTCAAACTACATAATTATAATCAATGGATGAGTATAATATCAATATGGCATGCATTATCAATGCTTGAAGTGAAGCATGCTAGTGAATCTTATAACTTGTATAGAACATAATACATGTGTGGGAAGAGAACATAATCATAGACCAAGCAACTATTACTTGGAATCCAAGGCATGTCACCCCCTTGGAAAGTCATTGAGGTATCCACCCCTCAAAATAGTGGTATGGGCATGTCACCCCCCAACAAGGTGGTCGAAGTATTTACCCCTCAACATAGTAGTATGGGCATGTCACCCCCCAATAAGGTGGTCGATGTATCTACCTCTCAACATGGTCGTATAGGCATGTCACCACCTCCCAAAAAGGTGGCTAGGTTCTACCCCTCAACATAGTAGTATGGCCATGTCACCCCCCCCCCCCCCCAACAAGGTGGTCGAGGTATCTAACCCTCATCATGGTAGTATGGGCATGTCACCCCCAACAAGGTGTGGTCAACTTGCAATACTATAGATATTTTTTTATGAACTCAATGCATACATACAATTCCTTAATCATCATAAAGTTACTTGACTTATGAACCATGTCGTAGTTCATCAATAACTTGAGAATACTTGTCAAGACATTTATCAAACACTTGGTGGGTGTGTAATGCTAGTTCAAAATTATGCAATTCAAGAGTGAAATAATATGAGAAAACTCAATGTAAATCGACCCACCAACATATAGTAAAACCCTCATATAAGATATCTTGAATCCATCATCAAATCTCATAATAAATCATAGTTTCATAGCTTAAAACATGCATAGTCTCAATAGAAAATGTTTGAAATAGATAAACATACAACATCAATCAATATTTCATAAAACCCCAATATAATTTATAATTAAAACTCATAATAAGAGATACCCATAGATAATACAACTTGAAAACATACAATTTTCGTAAAAATGAGAATTAGTCTCCATGGGTGAAAGGACCCAATGGATGAAACCCACATACCTTAAACTTGAATTTTCTTAAGATGAGCTTGAAGAGAACTTGGGGCTAGAAGAGAATCCTTGAGTTTCAAAGCTAGGCTTGAAATCCTTGAAATATGAATGAGATATTTGGTTAATTCTTGGAGAGGGTTTTGAGAGGGTCTTGAGTGATATAGAGTTGAAAAATATAACGCATAAGAGGGCATGGGGCTATGGCCTAATGCCCTTGGGCTGAAACAAAAAGTTAAGGAAAAGTCAACTGGTTCGTGTCTGGTCCACAATGCGGACCCATCATGAAGAATAAAATTACACTGATCTGTGCCCAGTCCACGTCGCGGATGCACACTAGATAAGAAAATTTTGGGAAGTTATTTTTTTCTACAGGTCTTCTATTATCCAGGTTATATCTATTTTCCACTCAATTTTTCTCCTAATTAAGAATATAAAGTTGGATTTTTGATATCACGCACGAATTTAGAGATACATGAAAATTACGATTATAGGCATTTTCGAAGCATATTTTTGGGGCATATTTGGGGCATTTCAATATCTCCCCATTGGGAATATTCATCCCCGAATATCAAAGATGCGTACATAAGAGAAGTAATCATGAAGATTTTGGCCCGACATGAATGCCACAAATGCATTTAAATATCATTTTCAGATATCTCAACATGAATGTCAAAAATCACCTTAAACTTGTCAAAATAAACATGAATGTATGCAAAATGTCATAAGGGATGAAACTTAAGCTTGAAATCATATAGGAGACTTAAATAAGTACCTTCAGCTTGAGTAGAGTAGACGAGATATGAATATTGCTTTCTCATGTCCGCCTCGGCTTCCCATGTGATACTTTCAACTTGTTGGTTCCTCCAAAGGACCTTGACAGAAGCTACATCTTTGTTTCTCTACCTCTTCACTTTTCTATCAGTAATCTCTTTTGGGACCCCTCATAGGTCAAATTATTTTCTACAACACCCATAACGTCTAAGGGAACTATAGCACTTGGGTCACCCACACTTCCTCAATATGGATACATGGAAGACTGAATGAATCATATTCATCTACATAGGAAACTCCATCTCATATGCAACCTTACCAATCCTCCTCAAAACTCTATAAGGACCCACAAACCTTGGGCTTAATTTTTCGTTCTTGCCAAACTAGACCATACCCTTCATGGGTGAGACTTTCAAGTAAACCCAATCACCAACCTTAAATTCAAGATCTCTCCTCCTCGAAGTAGGACTTTTGTCTACTTTGGGCTGCTTTCAATCTCTCCCTTATCAACCACACTTTATTCAAGCTTCCATGACCAAATCCAGACTTAGCAAAGCCATTGCCCGCATTTCAGGCCACCTAACTGGGGATCTACAACACCTAATATAAAAAGCTTCAAAAGGAACCATACCAATGCTTGAGTGGTAGCTATTGTTGTAAGAAAACTCAATGAGTAGAAGATATTCATCCCAACAACCCTCAAACTCCAAAACACTAGCTCTAAGCATATCCTCAAGAGTTTGGATAGTCCTCTCGGCTTGAACATCCGTTTAAGGATGAAAGGTCGTGCTAAGCTTAACCTTGGTACCAAGAACTCTTTGGAAGGACCTTTAAAAGTGAGAAGTGAATTGAGAACCACGGTCCAAAATGATAGACCAAGGCAGCCCATGCAATATAACCAACTCATGTATATAAAACTTGGCATAATATTCGACACTTTTGACCAGTAGAAAGTGAGCTGACTTTGTCATTCTATTCACAACAACTCAAATAGAGTGAAAATGTCTCCTAGTCTGAGTCTACCGAACCACAAAATCCATGTTGATCTCTTCCCACTTCTACGTAGGAATCTCTATATCTTGGGCTAGGCCACTCGACCTTTGATATTTGGCTTTCACTTGTTGGCAATTGTTACATCTAGATATGAACTTGGCAATGTCTCTCTTCATGCCACCCTACAAATACACCTCCCTCAAGTCTTTATACATCTTGGTAGAACTAGCGTGAATGGAATAGGATGAGTTGTGGGCCTCCTTCAAAACCAATTATCTCATGTCATTCATATTTGGGACACACAATCTACCTTGGTACCTCAGGGCACCATCTCCCCCTTGGGAAAAACCTCCACTTTACCATCTCTCACCAAGGCCATGAATTCTAGCAAGGCGGGGTCAAGATCTTTTCTTGCTTTGACCTCTTCAATCAAGGAAGATTTAGAACCGTCAATAACCACTACACCACTATTGTCAACCTCATCTAACCAAACCCCCAATCTAGCCAACCGGTGAACCTCTCTAGCCACCTCTTTGCTACTATCATCAATATGGGCTAGACTACCCATAGACACCCTACTTAAAGCATCAACCATAATATTAGCTTTGTTGGGGTGGTAATGCACACTCATATCATAATTTTTAAGGATCCATAACCACCTTCTTTGTCTCAAGTTAAGATCTTTTGTATGAACACATTTTGGAGACTCTTTTGGTTGGTAAAGACATCAACATGAACCCCATACTAGTAGTGACACCAAATTTTCAAATACCATGGCCACCAATTCAAGAACATGGATGGGATAATTCTTCTCTTGCACCTTAAGTTGTCTAGAGGCATATGCTATCACCTTACCACTTTGCATCAAACACACCCCAAACCAATTCTTAGGGCATCATAATATACAACAAATCCTTCCAACCCTTCCGATAGAGAAAAGATAGGAGCGGATACATGCTTGTCATTCAAAGTTTGGGAACTCTTTTCACACTCATCGGTCAACACAAATTTTTCCTTCTTTTGTGTCGGGAGAAGTAATAGAAGAGAAACCATTTACAAACCGTTAGTAATAATCTACCAAACCTAAGAAATTTCTAATGTCGGATGGAGTCAAAGGTCTAGGCCATTTTCTAATCACCTCCGTCTTCTTAGGATCCATATTAATGCCATCACCCAACACCACATGCCCTAGAAAAGCAACCTCTTTCAATCAAAACTCACATTTTTCATATTTTGCATACAACCTCTCCTCCCTCAAGATTTGCAACACTACCCTCAAGTGATTCATATGCTCCTCCTCACTATAGGAATATATCAAGATATCATAAATCAAAACCACCAAAAATAAGTCGAGGTAGGGTATAAAGACCCTATTCATAAGATCCATAAATATAGCCAGTGCATTAGTCAACCCAAAGGACATAGCCATAAATTCAAAGTATCCTTACCTAGTCCAGAAAGCCGTCTTGGAAATATCACACTCCCTCACTTTCACTTCGTGATACCCAAACCGAAGATCAATCTTAGAGAAGTGACTAGCCCCTTGAAGTTGATCAAAAAGGTCATCAATTCTTGGTAGAGGTACTTGTTCTTTATGGTAACTCTATTAAGTTGCTGGTAATTAATGCACATTCTAAGAGAACCATCCTTCTTCTTCAAATATAATATCGGTGCAGCCAAATGTGACTTACTATGCCTTAGAAAACCATTCTCCAACAAATCCCCCAATTACTCTTTCAACTCCACTTGGGGCCATATGGTAAAGGGGAAGCGAAATGGGTTGAGTATTGAGAAGGAGATCTATACCAAAGTTTATTTCCCTTTTGGGAGGAACACCAAGAAGCTTATCAGGAAATATATGAAGGAACTCATTAACCACCAAAACCGACTTAATAGGAAGGACTTTGGACTCAACATCCCTAGTCCTTACAAGATGATAGAGACAACCCTTAGAAATAAACTTTTGAGATTTAAGGAAAAAAATGAATATACACTTGACCACGACATCACAACATTCCCGCTGAAGGATGAGCTCACTACTGAATTGGAATTTAAGCATAATATGCATGCAACCAATCCATCCCAAGAATGACGTCAAAATCCATCATATCTAATTCAACAAAATCACAAGGCAAGATTTTATGCAAAATGAAAATGGGACAATTCCATAGACTCTTTTAGAAACAATGGACTCACTAATGGGGTAGACACTTCATAAGGTTCACACAACAATTGGGGACTAACATGAAGCTTTTTTGCAATAAAAGGAGTAATAAAATAAAGTGTGGTACCCGGGTCTATCAATTCATACATATCAAAATAAAAAGCCTTTAACATACCGGTCATGACATCGGGGAACTCATCTACCCCTTGTCTCCCTTTAAGAGCATAGAATCTATTTTTCCATGGAGCACCTCTTTGTTGGTCTCCTCTCCCCTTTTGACCTGCATTTGCACCTTGGTCTTGTGGGCGGCCATCTCTACTTTTGTTGTGAGCACAAGTACAATCCATCACTTTATGACCCACTTTTTCACAACCATAGCAAGCATTAGAGTTCTTCAAACATGGGCCATTGTGGCTCTTACCACATCTTTGGTACATAGGGTTAGGTATCACACTACTACCACCTTAGAACCTTAGGTTGTCATTGCCAAACCTTTTATTAGGAGCATTGGAAGACCCTTGGCCTTGAAACTTGTGTCCTTGAGGAAACTGGCCATCCTTGGAATTTTTGAATCCACCTTCAAGACAAGCCCTCTTGGACTCACCACTTCTTCTCTTTCTAAGATTTTCCCCCTCTAGTTGTTCGGCATATGTCATGAGGCGGGACAAATCCATATCACCTATTAGCATGGTGGTACGACACTCCGCATTGACCAAGTCAGACACACCCATCACAAATTTGTTCATACTTTATCTCGCTTCGGCAACCAATTGTGGGGCATAAATGGAGAGTTGTTTTAATTTGAGGGCATACTCCCTCACACTCATGGAACCTTACTTAAGGTTCACAAACTCCATTATTTTAGCATCCCTTAGCTATATAGGAAAGAACTGGTTGAGAAATGTGGCTTTGAACTCCTCCGAATAGCTTCATCATCTCTTCTCTCCAATTTCCATTGTGTAAACAAAATTTGAGCCACCTCTTTGAGTTGGTAGGATGCTGACTCTGCCTATTCCTCCGAATGGACCCCCATAATAGATAGCACTTTGTACACCTTATTGATGAACTCTTGGGGATCTCATCCGCCTTGGATCCATGAAACTCCCATTCTAGTGAAATCCCTCACCCTATAAGCTGGAGTGGGAGCATGAGGGGCTTGGACCCCTTGGTGAATTTGGTTTGTCATAGCACAAGCCAACATCATAACGGCATCCCGGAACTCATCTTGTGCCACCCTTCCACCTTGAGGAGCTTGAGGAGTGGGAAAAGAGGTTGCTCCTCGGGTGTACGGGCTATCCTTAGTCTTTCTCTTGGAATCGGCATGATCTAGAAGAGTAAAGAGCATTCGTTAGGGGAAAAGACTTACAGTTACATCTAAAGCACGATATAGACTATGAAGAAGTGAAACCTTTCCTAAAATGCCTCATTGCCTTCCACTTATAGTTCTGGCACGCTTCACAACCTTGAATAGGATTGTAATCGACGCTGTGTGTTAGATTCCAAGGAGCATTAACAACCTTGTGGTCTAGTACCAAGTTCGTTATGACCCAAGCCTAGAGCGTAGAAATGACACGGTGAATGGGGAACCCGAAGGAACCCAAACATGCCTCTTAGCACATCAATCACACATCCTTGGTCGCGAAAGCAAAATAACAACAACAAGAGATATAAGTAAGGGAAAAGGGACTAAGGGAAGTCTTTGGTAATAAAAAAATACTCAAGAGTCAGGCTCATAGCATAAATACATCAATTGTTCCAATAACACATCTAACATAGACTGGAGCTGGGTCTAGGACACTTTCTGGGCTCACCCTCATAGTATCAAGTGTTCAACATAAAGAGATATCAAATAGTAAGAGTAGCATAGCTAGCGTCCTCGGACTTGAGGACTCATCAAAGCTTATCTTTCAAAATCGTAAAACTAGCCACGTGGAGGATGGTCGAGAGGTTCGCTGATTCCTACATGATAACATCATGTAGGCATAGAGTATGTGTTTATACGTTTGAATGTACTAAGTATGTAGGATGCAATGCAACAATGCATAAACCAAAATAATCAAAATGCATAATCATAATCATTGTTTGAGTATAATATCAATATGGCAAGCATGGTTAATGCTTGAAGTGAAACATGCTAGTAAATCATATAGCTTGTATAGAACATAATACATGTGTGGGAAGAGACCATAATCATGGACAAAGCAACTATTACTCTGAATCCAAGGCATGTCACCCCCTTGGAAGGTGATTGAGGTATCCACAAGGTGGTCAAAGTATCTAACCCTCAACATGGTAGTATGGACATGTCACCCCCCAATAAGGTGGTCAATGTATCTACCTCTCAACATGATAGTATGGGCATGTCCCCCCTAATAAGGTGGAGAGGTATTTTCCCCTCAACATGGTAGTATGGGCATGTCACCCCCCAACCTACAAGGTGATTGAGGTATCTAATGCTCAACATGGTAGTATGGGCATGTAACCCCCAATAAGGTGTGGTCAACATGAAACACTGTAGATACTTTTTAAGTACTCAATGCATACATACAATTCCTTAATAATCATAAAGTCACTTGACTTATAAACGATGTTGTAGTTAATCAATAACTTGAGAATTCTTGTCAAGACTTTTTATCTAACGCTTGGTGGATGTATAATGCTAGTTCAAAATCATGAAATTCAAGAGTGAAATAATATGAGAAAACTTAATGTAAATCAACCCACCAACATATAGGAAAACAACATGTAAGATACCTTGAAATCCATCATCAAATCTCAAAATAAATCATAGTTGCATAGTTAAAAGAATGCGTAGTCTCAATAGACAAAATAATTCGTAGTATAAGTTTGAAATAGATAAACATTCATCATAAATCAACATTTCATAAAATCCCAACATAATTTATAGTTAAAACCCATAATAAGAGATACCTATAGAAGATACAACTTGAAAACATGCAATTTTTTAAAAAGGAGAATTGGGCTCCATGGGTGAAAGGACCCAATGGATGAATTCCACATACCTCAAACTTGGATTTTCTTGAGATAAGTTTGAGGAGAACTTGGGGCTTGAAGAGAATCCTAAAGTTCCAAATCTAGGCTTGAAATCCTTAAAATTTGAATGAGATATTTGGTTAAGTCTTGGAGAGGGTTTTGCGAGGGTCTTGTGTGATATAGAGTTGAAAATGGCTAAGTATAGGTGTTTTCATGCATGAGTGAGCATGGAGATATGACCCCAATGCCCTTGTACCAAAAGAAAATTAAGGAAAAGTCAACACTGATTTGCGTCTAGTCCGCGATACGGACGCATTGTGAAGGACAAAATTACACTGATCCATGCCCATTCTGCGTCGCGGCTTGGTCGCAAATGCACACTGCATAAGAAAATTTTACAAGAAATTATTTTTCACTATGGGTCTTTTAAAATAAGGGTTTATACCCATTTCCTACTCAATTTTTCCCCTAATCAAAAATATGAAGTTAGATTTTCGATATCACACATGGATTTTGAGATATATAAAAATTACAATTATGGCCATTTTTGAAGTATATTATTGGGGCATTTTTAGGGAGTTTCAGCATTCCACGAGCCCACCTACGACCCGTGGTTCCTTCTATGGGTTGTAATCTGGCTCGTCGGATCAAACCATCTACAAAATTCTTGTCTTTTAGTTTTCCAAGCTGAAAAAATATAAGTGGTGTTACAAGAACATAAGCAGAAGCTAAGGCATAATCTTTATTGAACATAAGAGTAATGAAAGACACATCAACCGTAAGAGTCATGCTTCATGTTCAATGATCCTCTAAGTCATAGACAGGGTGGAGGCTAAGACATGTCCTTAACCCACCCTCAATAAAAATAAAAGTTGAACGATAGCAGGTTCTGTCCTTGCTGCATGAGGACACCCAAATTGTCTATGAGATCAAGCTAAATCTAGTCAATAGGATGAAGAGGAAGATAGTCACCTATCCGTACATTATATTATAATACAGGATGAAGAGGAAGATAGTCACCTATCCGTACATTATATTATAATATAATGTAGGCATAAAATATGTGTTAATACATTTGAGTGTACTAAGTATATGAAAATGCAATATCATAATGATACATAATGTCAATAATGTATAATAATGATACATGAGCAAGGACACTTATATATACATGCATATATACGTATACACACACTTATATATGTGTATATATATTTAGATGGATAGATAGATAGATAGAGAGGGAGAGAGAGAGAGAGAGAGAGAGAGAGAGAGAGAGAGAATCAAAGAAGAGAAGGAATTATCATACCAATATTCCATGAGGGTAATGATGCATGATATCATAGTACATCAACATATGTGGGGATGTCACCATAATCGACAATAATACCATACGAGCTATAACATGGAATCTCGGTGTTGCCCCTACATTAAAAAATGGAAGGTTACATGTTGGGGTAGAACTCTACATGTCATATCATAAGCTCTGTAGATCTACTAGCAACACACATTGGAAACATGTAAGGACCCTGACTTCATAGGGTCATAACGTTGCTTGAGAAATTGATTTCGAAGGTTTTTGGCTAAGGGTACCCTCCATGGCCCGTAAAGCACTCCACGAACCATGAAATGCACCATGAAGGCGACCTTGGCCCTTTTGTTGCTTCTTCATATCACAATTTGACTTTTCAGGTCATGATGGCACCTGTTCAATCCCGTCTACAAGCAAGCCAACCCAATACTCAAGGTACCTGTCCAATAATTATGCACAATGATAGCTAACAACATACAACATAACCCAAGTATAATCTAATGCAGAAATTGGAAGTCGATGTACAAAGCTACTATAGACTCAAAATAAAAAAATATATAGAACCAAAATGATACAATACAAATATAAGCCAAAACTATATATAACAAGGCCAATGTTTGAATACAAGGCAACCAAATACATAGAAGGAGACTTAAAAAAGATCCGAAAAGCTGTCTAGTGCCCACCAAAAGTCTCCTGAAGGGGATATAATGTCACGACCCAAAATAAGTCATAAGTGGTACCCACACTTCCCCTTCTAAGTGGGAAAACCAACAATATAAATCCCAACTTATATAGTTGTTCAACTTATAAAATACAAGAATAACAAAACCTAAAATATTTATAACATAATATTTCTCAAAACCTGAGAGTCATCACATCAAGGATATTTATTCTCCAATACTAAATCTTAGAGTAGCAACATCAAGACAGATAAATAAAATAGTTTATGTTCAAAAACTAAGGACATGCATCATGTTATAAGTAATAGAATCCAACATGAGCTAGAAGTTAGCCAACTTGGGATCTGCTATACCAACGACCTGGTAGAAAAGATTGCGAGTCGAAATCGATAAAACACTCACTGCACTCTGCAAAAGCAAAATAAAGAAAAATACAAGTAGGAGTTAGTACGAGCCATATGTACTAAGTAGGTATCGTCGGCTGGCTCCAAATAGAAATTAATATATATAAAATAATAGCAGAAAATCAACTATAACACTTAACATGTGGCAACAACAAGAGACAAGTACACAACCAAACAACGATATCAATAATACACATGAGAACTCAAGCCTCCATATCACACTTCTTTTGGCAGATAGGTTCTTTGAAGTTGAGTATATTAAATTATTTTAACATATTTTCTTTATTATTATCGTGCCAAAACGTGGCACTCGATCCAATATATACATATATGTGTCGGACGTGATGCCCGATCCTATAATATCATATCGGAATGTAATACCCAATCCATAATATCATTTCGGAACATGACACCCGATCCTAACGAGTTTTCTACAAATCAAAATAGAAATCGTGTCGGAACGCGATACCCGATCCATAATGTCATGTCAAAATGTCACACCCGATTTAATATATATAATATATATGTGTTAAATGTGACACCCGATCCTATAGTATAATATATATGTGTCATATTTAATACCCGATCTTATAATATAATACATATGTGTCGAACGTGACATCCGATCTTATAATATCATGTCAAAATGTGACACCCGATCCATAATATATATATCATTATTCTTTATCATTACTTCTCACTTCATTACTAATATTTCACCAAGTCTTCTATATTCAAGGCATCACTTTGAGAGATCAAGTTCAAGATTATTATGGGTTATATGGTCTTGGGGTTGCAGATCAATCACAATAATATATCAGTCAACCAAACCACAATAATTAAGTGCATAGAAAATATCATGGCTTTACTTAATGGCTATCAATCGCTATTAAACATCTCTCCATTAGATAGAACAAATCATAAACTACCTCAAACCGAAAAATCAATGCCAAGCTAGTTCGCCACTCTTTTTTCCTTCCTTGATGCCTCAGGACCCTTCGAATCTATCAAATATTTAATATTCATAAGAATATAAGTCCATCGACACCCATGTTACTACATGTCTAGCCTGGACCTAAAAATACACCTAATGTGATAATCAATTTTCTAAATTTCAAACGTAGGGTTAAGTCTTAGTTCCTTTAAATGACAAATATCTAATGATATTTATATAATATTGTGCACCTAATATTTAATCTGCTATCCCAATATGTCAAAATAAATCATATTTTCACAATTAAAGTTACATGCCTACCGCATCGAGTAACTCAATTTTTTTGCAAACCTGTTCAAATACATAGAAATTATTAACCACCACATATTACCATTATAGCCTAATGATTGGTTCATTGTCACATCACTTTTACATAATGGTTGATCCACTATTCAATTCAAGATAATTTAAATAATATAAAAACTATTACTTCACTTACCCATATATAGTGTAATAATGGCTCCATTAATCTACAATATGAATATGCCAACTTTACAGTAACTAACCTCGAAGTTGATTGACAACTTTCTAAGCTTTCATGTTCAGAATTGTGGATGCAGAATCTAACCAAACAAGTCAACGAATTGGAGCTTCCATTGTTTTCAGCCTACATTAGCTTTTCAAAAACGTGTAGTCTCCTGTGGGTTGATCAAGTGGCGCTAACCCTATGCTCTACTTGTATCAGATTCATCACAGCCTAAAACACCCATATATAACAACACTCCATATAATATACAAAAAGGGGGCAAAAAGTGACACCCCTCTTTGCCGCTATACAACCGATACTATGATAAAATCTAATTTATCCTATTATTTATTTTTCCCAACTTATTATGTATTAATAGTGATAAATTCTATTTACCTATTTTTAATAAATATAGAATAATTAGTCTAGAATAATAATTAAATTATTATTTTAATCTACTAATTAAATTAATTATCTAAAATTATCCCTTAACTAAATAATAAAATTATTGAATAGTCCAAAAAACCTCTTTAAAATTCACGAGATAGATATTTTATTATATACGAAACTCTATATCTCAAAATGACTTAACGTGTCATTATATTAGATATCAATTTACCCATCGTTCATACTCGAACGATTAAAACAAGGAGAAGGACGAATATTCTATGTCACCAAAAGCCTGAATTATGATCTTCTAAAGTCGGTATTTGTTTCTCCATTTAGGCTCCCTCTTAAAATCATCCATCAAGATAAACTAATAAAAACTGAACTTTCAAATCAAATTTTGGCTGATTTGCACTCGGAAATAATTTTCAAGTCATATATTAACTCATGAACCCAATTAGTACCATAACTCGCTCGATCATAACACAACTATTTGGACAAATCTTTTCTCATCACATAACCACAATAAAATGCTAAACCAATAGTATTGGCTGGAATAAGAAGTTAACCTGAATGAACCACCTTTCACTCATAATGCAAAAATTATCACAAATCTTGTCAAGATTTCATTCTTGCAATCAACTCTCTCATGAGCTTAAGTTATAAAATGTGATCTTTACACCTTGGATACTCATCATAGAAAATAAATTTTTTGTTTCTAACTCAACGAAGGAAATGATTGAGTTACCACTACACAAGCGATAAAGTCAAACATATAGAACCTCTAAGAACACTATCAAAATAATAGATCAATAGAAGCGACTGCAAACAACCCTTAAGAGTGTTAAAGCTAGACTAAATAGATCTCACATTCAATCATATATAGCCAGAACATGATCTCAATAATGAGATGAATCTTAAGACTACTGGATACTATAAGTATTCATGGTAGCTCTTCTCTAAATTTTTATGATCAAGATGACACTTGTAGAATTACTGAAAAACTACAATTTCTTTGAAGAAACATCTATCTTATCATATTTAGAATGATTCAGTCTCCACAAGTACCTTACTATACAATAGAACATCACATTAGTATGTGTAGTCTCAGTAGTAGAGTAGTTCCAATTGCCCCAAAATTCTTATTAATCATGGAGAAGTTTACGTCCATACCATAGTTGATCCCCCTAAGTCATCTACCATATATCACATTATTCAAATCAAAATAAATGCAACATCTTACTCACATCACATGTCATTACTTGAATTAGATTCATTCTTCACAAAAATTATGGATAAACCTCTAATTTGTTTGTACCGACTCTGTTTATATTATATGATAACGCCTAAACTCAGAGATGAAAATTCATATAACATTTAACTTTGAATAACGGATCTATACAGGATGTCATATTCCTTCACCTTTCTCAGATTCCTCTCAACATCTATTTCAAATGTCTTAACTATTCAATATATCTTATTTTTATTCCTTAACTAACTTGCCCACCAATCATATCCTTCAATCAATAACTAATGATTTTTTTCTTGTTCTTTAAATGAAAACTTTAAATAACACCTTTCTTCGGTCCATTAATAGTTAAAGTACTTAACTTTACAATCCAAATCATGCATAAGTCCCTTCAAATGTTCAATATCCAACACAATTCGATCACGTCATGCTTTACCAATTCATACCTTGAGAAAACATACTAGCTTGAACATAGACTCACTATGAAGAACTTGAATTCTAACTTCAATCATATAACCTAATTCCCCTTATCTGTCAAAATTAACTCATAACATGGAGATCTTCATGAATTCATGTATCTTAACTTATTACTGATCAGCTCTTTATGGACCTTACCATATCCTTTATAAAATTTTCAATGCACTAATCATCATATTCAAAATTACAAAAAGAGCTTATCACTATATTCAAGCCACACATATATAGAATTTTTTTTCAAATATTACCCAAGAGCTTTCTAACTCAGATCAGTGATACATAGTATCACCACTATAACCAAAGCAGTATGGATGGAATTCTATCTCTGAATTCAATTATCCACTATTTAGAAAGATATATCTTTGACCTTGACTATCAGCGTGAATGTCTTTGTTCTTGTATGTTTCTAAAGGCTAACCTACATCTCACTAAATTTATTCATTTTTCACTCTAACTCTTTTTAATTCTATTCGAGCAATGTCTCAACACATTCTATATCTATGATCGCATCACTCATTAAATATTAGTAATTCATAACTTTATAGATCCAAGAGTCATTATTACCATATTGAATTTATTTAATAAAAAATCCTTATTATATGATCGCATCCTGACCACAAGCCATCACAAATTCTTCTTATCATTATGTTCAGTAGCCATTGCAATTATCTTGAAGTCAATCTTATTAATTGACATGATACTTTAAACCCAGTTATACTATTAGAATACAAATTAAAGGACTAAACTAATTTTATGTACACTCTCCTATTAAAATCCTCCCTTGCCTTTTCCCAATTACTCGTTGGGACTCTATATTTATCCATAAGCTTATAATTCCAATATTGATCCACTCCATTAGAGCTTATTATGAAATCATCACGTCTCATTTAAAATTTTGGGGATATATTTCACCACCAACCCATTAGTCGTACCAAAGATCCATCACTAAAATTTTTCTTACCAATGCTTAACCCAAGTGTTTATAGTAACAATCTAGTTGGTTTCTCAAATGTGGATGCAATATCGAATCTCATTATACAAACATATGATACAACTAATAACCCTTTGAGTAATTAATATTAGCACCTAATAATGACATATTTATTTTCATATACCATTATTACTACACCATGAAAGAAAAACAAATATTAGATCCATCGCTAGAACGCATCTTACTTACTAAGAAAATAGTACCCAAAATAGATCATCAATTTAACGTCTCACATAATTATATACTATTTTGGATATACATCTTTGGCCCTTTTCTTATCTAATAAGTTAGCCTCAATTCACTATTTTCATCTAAGGGTCACATTCACTGTACTCATAACGTCACGCTTTCTTCAAGTCAACATCTTAATTTATGGCTTATGTTATGTCAAGTCTGCTAGAGTAAATTTCCAACTAATAGTATCACTCTCGTCATGTCATCCCCCTTTTCGTAATACTCACCTAAAGTTCAAGCTTAGGGTCTAGTTCTAAACATATAGATCCATACTCTTTACATACTATACTAACTCTAAATTATTAGGTCAAGTCAAGAAATGTTAAACCACTAGATCTCATGATAAGAAATCAACCTTTGTTTACTGTATATCTGAGTATAGTTTATCACCACACCCCTTTTCATAAGTTAAGTAGTATATCTCTTATCTATTATACCTCCTTACCTAGCTAAGTTCGTAACTCTATAAATCTCATATGATTCTTCTTTCAAAATATGAGCCTACTTTAAGTGTACCACCTTATTTCTGCTCTTCTATTCAACACTAATACTTAATCTTTACTAACACAATAATATATCAACATCAACTCCTTTCTTATTCGATTGTACTCTATCTTATACTAACTAACAACTCTTCCTCTACCTTCCATCATGAGAGTTAGATGATACTTGCTACTTTTTAACCAAAACTCAGAAGGGACTAGACTTATCACCCCATTTCTTAGCTTATCACCACATGACTCTTAACTATCTACTTAAATAATCTATTATTCCCACTCTTCATAGTTTATATATCTTTCTAACTTTATGATTATTCTATCATTTATGATCTACACAAGCCTTCAATCACTTTCTCTCAGGGATGTTCACGTACCACTAAGTATATATAAGAATAACTTAACTACCTTCTCAAGGATAACATCTAATGAATAGTTTAGTGAATAAAGTCTAGAAGTACATTATATCATACTCTAGCTCAACCGCATGATTCACATGAATAAGAGTGCATTATTTCAGATTGATAAACTTAAGCATGCTAATTGGCTCCTCTCAAGCCTGATGTAGTCCCTTTACTTTTCGAATACTTTGTTTGAAGGTCACTCATTAATAAGGATATGAGCTTTTCTATTCCAACCACTTTAACTATGAGAGATAGTCGAACGAATTTAAGCAAACATGCGAATCTTGACAAATTTCTTAGAAAGTAACTCTAATGCACGATTTAGAGTATTAAAAATATTAGATACCAATTGTAATCAACTAGATACCAATTGGATTCAAGTAATAGTATGAAAGAAATGAAGAAGTGAGCTTTGCTAAGGTCCTGTAGCCTCTCGAAGAAATGTAAAGGCATCCCCTTACCGTTCCGCAAAACTCTACTAAACTTGTCCTTGTGTGATGAGAAAACTGAACCTAAAGCTCTAATACTAAGTTTGTCATGACTCAAAATGGGCCATAAGTGGCACCCAGACTTACCCTCCTAGGTGGGCGAACCAAAGATATAAATCCCAAACTATATAGTTATTCAATTTATAAAATACAAGAATAACAGAACCCATAATTTCTATAACATAATATTTCCCAAAACCTGAAACTCATCACATCAAGGGCATCAATTCTAAAATACTAAGTCTAAGAGTAGCAACATCAAGATAGATAAATAAAATAGTTTATGTCCAAAAACTAAGAACATGCATCATGTTATAAGTAATAGAATCCAACACAAGCTAGAAAGTTAGCGCACTCTGAGATGTGCTATACCAATGACTGGCTAGAGCTAATGGCGAGTCAAAATCGATGAAACACTCATACACCACAAAAGAAAAACAAATAAAAATGCAAGTAGGAGTCAGTACAAGCCATATGTACTAAGTAGTATCATCAACCAACTCCAAATAGAAATTAATATACATAAAATAAAAGCAGAAAATCAACTATAACACTTAACATGTGGCAACAACAAGAGACAAGTACACAACCATCAATGATATCAATAATATACATGAGGACTCAGGCCTCCACATCACACTTATTTTGGGAGATAGGTTCTTTAAAATTGAGTATATTAAATTATTTTAACATATTTTTCTTTATTATTATCATGCGTGAACGTGACACCCGATCTAATATATACATATATATGTGTGTGGGACATGACATATGATCCTATAATATCATGTTGGAACATGATACACAATTCATAATATTGTGCCTAAACGTGACACTCAATCCAATATATATAATAAATATGTGTCGGACGTGACATCCGATCCTATAGTATAATATATATGTGTTGGATGTGATACTCGATCCTATAATTAAATATATATATGTCGAACATGACACCAGATCCTATAATATTGTGTCAAAACGTGACACCTGATCCATAATATATAATTCATTATTCTTTATTATTACTTCTCACTTCATTACCAGTGTTTCACCAAGCCTTCTTTATTCAAGGCATCACTTTGAGAATCATGTTCAAGATTATTATGGGTTTCATGGTCTTGGGATTGCAGACCAATAATAATAATATACCAGTCAACAAAACCACAATAATTAAGTGTATAGAAAATATCACAGCCTTACTCAATGACTATCAATCGTTATTAAGAGTCTCTCTGTTAGATAGGACAAACCATAAACTACCTCAAATCGAAGAATCAAAGCCAAGCTAGTTCATCACTACTTTTTCCTTCTTCAATGTCTCAGGACCCTTCGAATCTATCAAATATTTAACATTCATAAGAAAACAAGTCCATCGACACCCATATTACTACACTTCTAGCCTGGACCTAAAAATTCACCTAATGTGATAATCAATTTTCTAAATTTCAAACCTAGGGTTAAGTCTTAGTTTCTTAAAATAACAAATATCTAATGATACTTATACAATATAGTGCACCTACTATTTAATTTGCTATCTCAATATGTCAAACTTAAATCATATCTTCATAATTGAAGTTACATACCTACCGCATCCGGTAACTCAACTTTTTTGCAAACCTATTCGAATACATAGAAATTATTAACCACCACACCTTACCATTATAGCCTAATGATTGGTTCATTGTCACATCACTTTTACATAATGGTTGATCCACTATTCAATTCAAGATAATTTAAATAATATAAAAACTATTACTTCCATTGTAATAGAATTCAAGATAATTCTAACCAAATAAGCCAATGAATTGGAGCTTCCATTGTTCTCAGCCTGCATTAGCTTTTTAAAAATGTGTGGGCTCCTATGGGTTGATCGAAGTGGCGCCAACCCTTTGCTCTACTTGTATCAGATGCATTAAAGCCTAAAGCACCCATACATAACAACATTCCAGATATATGCAACGATGGGACAAAAAGTGATACCCCTATTTGCCGCTATAGAACATATACTATGATAAAACCTAATTTCTCTTACTATTTGCTTTTTCCCAACTTATTGTGTATCAAGAGTGATAAATTCTATTAACCTATTTTTAATAAATATAGAACAATTAGTCTAGAATAATAATTAAATTATTAATTTAATCCACTAATTAAATTAATTATCTAAAATTATCCCTTGACCAAATAATAAAAATTATTGAATAGTCCAAAAAGCCCCTTTAAAATTCACGAGATAGATATTTTATAATTTACAAAATTCTATATCTCAAAACCACTTAATGGGGAACGTGCAAATCTTTGGATCAGTGTGCGTGGTTCATGCTTGGACCTGCACAAGGAATAGATGCAGAAAAGTAGGGTGAGTACCATTGGAAGGTACCCAGTAGGTATCATCGATGGACTGAATAAAATAGAGTAATACTGCAATAGTAACTGCAAAGAAAGCCTACTACACTAGCTATCTGAACAAGGGTCAAGTGAGACGTATTTCTGTAGAACCATGCAAAATCCAATTGAACAGAACCAAGCAATGCAAAACAATACCAACTGATGAAACCCAAAATAAAATAATGTCAGAATTGTTTCATGGTGGAGGTGTACTGCTGTACATAGGTGTACAGTCGTAATGTCTATGCTTGTACACCAACTGGTCCCCCATAAAGCCAGAAGGTACGCCCACACATAATTATAGGGTATATAGGTGTATTAATATAAGAATTAGTAAACAGATAGTACGAGATCTCAACTAGTATAGAGCATCACATCGTGTGGATCCTTGAATTTCTAACTGTCAGACGGGCCTTAATCCCCCAAAGTGTGCCTAGCGTAGACAAGGCCTCCAACCCCTGAACTATGCTTGGCCACTACTAGACACCTCCCTGACTTGGCCTCTGGTCGAGAAAGTTAGCAGGGCTAAGTGCTCTGATAATAAACTGGGCCCCTCAAACTTAGAAACAGTCAACCAAGTCTCTAACTCAAGAACAATCAATCGGGCCTCAAACTCAGGAACAACCAACTGAGCCTCTCAGAGCTATCAGACTCAACTCTGCTAAGTAGATTTACAGCGATCTACACCTCTTAGGTCACATCGTGTGTTTATGTACAATACCGACTCTGAACATCGCAAGTTTAGGGCATCAGTAGCCTAAGCCTAGCTTAAGGTCCCAATAGGAAGCAAATAATTAGAAGTATAATAGATATCCAGAATAACAATAGACAATCCAACTGCTTTCAGGGTTATAGCATGCACATCACAAATAGAGTCATAGTTCAATCACCAGGTTATTAGGAACATAGTGTATCAGTAGAAGAACAACAATAGACAATACTACAAAAGGGCCTTTTAGCAAAAATTATTTTGTGGCAATAAGCTAATTGTCACTAATGTATACACATATGACAAAATATTAATGACTAATGTTTAATAGCCATAATAAGTATAATTCTTAGTAGCAATTCAAAAAAATAGCCACAAAAAAGCCTCTTATTAAAACTCTTCACTTAGCTAGTGCCTTTAATTTTTTGGACTATCCTACTCTGATCAAAATAAGGGAATACTGATGTCATGACCCAAAAAAATGAGCGTGATGGCACTTATTCAATCCCATCCGAACAAGTCAGCCTTAACTCAAAAGGGTGATAAATATGATGCGCGGAAGCATTTTAACTAAAATAATAACTAAAACTAATAATTTTCATAAACTTAAATCCCGCCCAAGGATTGATTGTCACACGTACAGGCCACTGGAAATACAGAAAACCAAAGAAATACAAGTCCAAGCTATCCTTTTTCTCAAATAGAACAAGTACAGAAGAAATAGGAATAAGAGAGTCAGCCAGATGACAATAGCTACCTCTCTTTTTCTCCTAAGAATCCTCGGCGAATCAAGAAATTACTTTTCACTGCCCGAGTTCACCACCTACATGAGTATAGAAGCAAGGGGTGAGTACCAAATACCACGCGGTACCTAGCAAGTCAACTAACAAAATCAGAAAGTCTAATAGAATACACAAACTCCTTTCGTCCGAATCGATATCCTCGACTCTAACCTGCACAAAAGGTTATTCTGACCCAGCAACATATAATTTTTAAATAAGATAGTATTTAACCATATCTCACTTTCCAAACACAACAATCAATCATAATGACAACACCATGCTATGCAATGGTATGCAAGGGCAATATGAAATGCATTATACAATTAGGAAATCACATCATCGCCGGTAGAAGCCTCGGCATTACAATATCATCGTAAACATGCCGGCAAAGACCTCGGCATCACAATATCATCATTAATCTGCCGGCAGAAACCTCGGCGTCACAATATAAATTCACCGGCAGAAACCTCGGTGTCACAATATAAATTCGCTGGCAAAGACCTCAACATCATATTTCGACCAGTAAAGACCTCGGTCCTAATATCATTATAACTTCGCCGGCAAAGACCTCGGCATCTCGACCGGTAAAGACCTCGGTCCCAATATTTCCATCTTACTCATATCAATACAAATATGCATGTCATGGAATGAATGAACATGATATGAATTTCACAAATACATTCACTCATTATTTCCAATCACAACAAAAAATATATAATTCTCATCACTTTACCTTATTTGTCAATTCAAGTACCATAAGAACATGTCAACACGCGTTTACATTTTTAATCATCTCATTTTGTATAATATTACAATATTTCACATATCACACGTAGGAGAAAGAAAAATTTGAGAATTCTACGAGAATTACAAAGTTTTGAAAGTCCACTTGCCTTAGTCAAATCATGGTCAATTTAACACTTTGGTCTTCCCTTTTTGAATGAAATCCGTAACACTACGATCTATCACCTAAATTACTACCATAAGATTACCAAACTAAAAATACCCAAAATCTATAGTCAAGTCCTCAAATTTTTAAGTCTAGGATAAAGTCTTTATTCTCCAAATATTATAATTCTAACAATATTAATATAATACAACATACTTATAATTTAATTACCTAATCCCAATATATCATCATTTAAATAAAATTACAAAATATTCTCATAATATATTACTTAAAAGTACACGAAAATAAACTCATTTTTTATAAAATATCTTATAATAAAAGATTTAGAAAATAGAATCACTAACAAGAATACAATTGCCGAAACTCTATGCAATAAAACACCTTTCTTCAGCTAACCACGTGATATAAAATAAATCTAGAATTTAACTAGAACAAATTTAGAGAGGAATAATAATAATAAGGAATTAATAGAAGAGAAGAAAGGAGAGGACAATCCGTATAGGTATGTTTCTGAATGAATAATTCCCCTTATTAACAAGGCTTATATAGCAAGGCAAAAGGGATGCAATTATGATGCTGAACATGGACAACTTTTCCTTTCCACTTGCAAGTGAAACTTTTGGTATTGGCCAAATAATGCTGGCCGTTAGGAACTTTTAACAAGGCAAGATAGAAGCATTATCACCCAAACTTGCTCTAATAATGGAACACTATACATGTGAGTGGGTAGACTCTTGACATTAAAGAAAAGCTTTACACAAGACAAGGTGGAAGCATTATTACTAACATAAAAAAATGGAGAATGGGTTGTTACATTATCCACCGCTAAAAATCATCTTCGTCCTCAAACATAAATTAAAAGAGAGTACCTGAAGTTTCAAAAAGAAGCGAGTGTATAGCACGCATTTCAGACTCTATTTCCTAAATTGCCTCTTTAACTGGGTGATTCTTCCATTGTACTTCCACGGAAGCAATCTCTTTGTTTCTAAGCTTGCGAACCTGCCTATCTAAAATAGCAATAGGCTCCTCCTCAAACGATAAGTTTTTATTCAATGCTACTTAATCGAATAAGAGTGTATGAGACTCATTGGGCACATACTTCCGAAGCATGGAGACGTGGAACAAGGGATGTACAGATGATAAGTTAGGTGGCACGGCCAGTCTATAGGCCACCTTCCAACTCGTTCTAAAATCTCAAATGGGCTGATAAATCGAGGGCTAAGCTTGCCCTTCTTCTCGGTTCTATGTCCGATATCAAGCGATAGAGAATAGAAGAATACCGATCCACTACATCTGAAGCAAAGCCAGTCTTGCCTGTTTCACTTCTCTCATCCCGGCAGGATTGAGATAGCAGAATTTTCGAACCCAGCAGGCTGAGTGCTATACTTCTGCCTCCGGTAACCAAAACAATTAGTTCAATCTAGCTGCAAAAGTCAGCAATTCATGGGTTCTTTCCTTTGCTACACGCTGAATACGTGAAGAAAGACCCTTTTCCGATTACCCTGAATACCTTTCATGGGTGATACCCTGAGCCAAACATGATCGCCCTCTTTAAACTCTAAGGCTCGGACCCTCCTATCTGCATAATTCTTTTGTCGGCTCTGAGCAGCCAACAACCTATCTTGAATCATGCAGTCCTTTTCCACAACATCTCTCAGAAAGTCAGCATCTAATGAGCCTGTCTTAGCTTAATCAAACTAACCAATCGGAGATCTACACTGCCTACCATACAATGCCTCGAAGTAATCCATCTGAATATTGGAGTGACAACTATTATTATAGGCGAACTCTGCTAAAGGAAAGTGTTGGTCCCAATGGGTACCAAAATCAATCACACACACTCGCAACATGTCCTTCAACACTTGAATAGTCCGCTCAAACTGTCCGTCTATCTGAGGGTAAAATGCTGAACTCATATCCAGCTGAGTACCTAAACCATGTTGCAAGGCCCTCCAAAAGTGTGAAGTAAAGAGTGAACTACGATCAGAAATTCTGGAAATGGGCACACCGTGCAATCGAACTATCTGACTTATGTAAAGCTCAGCCAACTTTTCTACTGTATACTTAACCTTGATTGTAATGAAATGGGAAGACTTAGTTAATCTATCCATGACTACCCAGATAGAGTTGTAGTCGCCTACAGTAGTCGGCAAACACACCACAAAATCCATAGAAATTCACTCCCACTTCCATGTAGGAATGGGTAGCCTTTGAAACTCACCTCCCGGCCGATGATACTCACCCTTGACCTGCTGACAAGTCAAACACTTAGCCACAAACTCTGAAATATCCTTCTTCATACCATACCACTAATAGTGCTGACTTAGGTCATGATACATTTTCGCTACTCCTGGATGAATGGAGTAACGAGCACAGTGGGCCTCCTCAAGAATTAATCTAATCAAATCACCTACCTTAGGCACACAGTCTTGACCTCCAATTCTCAAAACACCATCAGAATCGAGCATTGCTTCCTTAACCTCTCCTCTGGTCACTTTTGTCTCTGATGAGGTTAACTTCTCGTCCTTAAACTGATGCTTTCGAATCTGGTTCATTAAGAACGAGCCTCAAGGAAAGCAAGTATGCCACCCTCATCAAAAATATGTAACCTAACTAAACCATTTGCTGGACGTTGAACATCCCTGGCCAAAGGTCGCTCCTCCACCCGAATGGTGGCTAGACTTCCCATGCTAGAAGTCTTTCTACTCAAAGCGTCAGCCACAAATTCGCCTTTCCTGGAAGGTATAGGATGGTTAAATCAAAGTCCTTTAGTAACTCCATCCACCTACGCTGCCTCAAGTTTAGATCCTTTTGACTGAAAATATACTAAAGACTCCTATGATCAGTAAAAACCTTGCAATGTACACCATATAAATACTAATGCCACAGTTTAAGTATAAAAACCACAACCGCTAACTCTAAGTCATGAGTAGGGTAGTTTTTCTGATGAACCTTAAACTGTCTAGATGCATAGGCAATAACTTTTCCTTTTTACATCAATAAACCACCTAATCTAACTCTCGAAGCATCACAATACACTGTGAAGTCCACACCTACCTCAGGTAGCATCAAAATGGGAGCTGAAGTCAACAAGGTTTTGAGCTTTTGGAAGCTCGCCTCACACTCATCAAAACAAAGGAAAATTACATTCTTCTGGGTTAATCTACTCAGTGGGGCTGCTAATGGAACAAAAACCATGAATAAACCGCCTATAATATCCTGCTAACCCCAGAAAACTACCAATCTCAGTAGCTGAAGTTGGCCTCGACCAATCTTTTATTGCCTCAACCTTAGCCGGGTCTACTCTGATTCCTTCTTTAGACACCATATGCCTTAAGAACACCACCGAATCAAGCCAAAACACACACTTGGAGAATTTTGTATATAGTTTTTCCTCCCTCAACCTTTGTAGCACTATCCTCAAGTGACTAGCATGATCCGCCTCAGTCTTGGAATGCACCAAGATGTCATCGATGAATACTATGACAAAAGAATCTAAGTACGGATAGAAAACCCTATTCAATAATTCCATGAATGTTGTAGGAGCGTTACTCAATCCAAAGGACATCATCGAAAATTCATAGTGACCATAACGGGTTTGGAATGCTGTCTTAGGAATGTCTGATGCCCTAATCCTAAACTGATGATAACCATACCTTAAGTTAATCTTAGAAAACACAATCGCTCCTTGAAGCTGATCAAATAAGTCATCAATACGGGGAAGAGGGTACTTGTTCTTGATAGTTACCTTATTTAACTGCCTGTAATCTATACATATTCTCATAGACCCATCTTTCTTTTTCACAAACAAGACCGGGGCACCCCAAGGTGACACACTAGGGCGAATAAATCCTTTACTTAACAAGTCTGGGAGCTTCTCCTTCAAATCTTTCAATTCAGCTGGAGCCATCCTATATGAAAGAATGGAGATGGGCTTATGCCTGGTTCTAGGTCAATAGGAAAGTCAATATCCCTATCGGGTGGAATACCTGGAAGGTCAGTAGGAAATATATCGACAAACTCCTGAACCACAAGGATAGACTCTATAGAAGGTGGTTTAATACTAGTATCTCTAATAAAGGCCAAGTAAGACAAACACCCCCTTTCAACCAATTTCTGGGCATGAATGTAGGAGATAACTTTACTAGCATAAGAACCACTATCACCCTTCCACTCAATCTTTGGTACACCGGGCATGACTAAGGTTACAGTTTTTGCGTAGCAGTCAAGGATAACATGATAAGTAGAAAGCCAATCCATCCCTAAGATAACATCAAAATCAACCATATCCAGAATAATCATGTCTACCCAAGTATCATACACAGCCAAAGAAACAAGACAAGATCGGTATACCTGATCCACTACTAAAGGTTTACCTACTGGTGTAGAAACATGCATAGGTACTGACATCCGATCACACAATAAGTCAAACCCAAATGAAAAGTATGTAGACATATAAGAGTAGGTAGATCCAGGATCAAATAACACAGATGCAGGCTGATGATAGACAGGAACAATAACTATAATAAATGCGTCTGAGGCCTTTGCCTCGGGTTTTCCAAGAAATGCATAGCACTGAGCTCCTCTACCACCATCAACCTGAGCCACACCTTGATCTTCACCACGTGGAACCAAAGTACCACCTTCTGGAGTCCTGCCACCTCTAGCAATTTGACCCCTGCCCCATCCTCTGGCCGGTGGTACATAATCTCTAATTGGAGCCACCGAATTAGTATGATGGGGTCTCGAATGATTCTGAAAGGGGCATTGTCGAATCATATGTCCTCGATCCCCACACCCAAAACAAGACCTTATTGTAGAGAACTGTTATCCACCGAAGAGCTACTGTGACCATCGCGGGTAGAACTCTGGGACCCACGAAGTGTATGACCACCCTCAGAAGCAGGTAGCGATGCATGTACTAGTCCTCGACGCTGGGATGAGCCACTTCCTTTACAGAATCCTCTACCACCAAATGACTTGGCTTGTACATATGTGAGACCTATGAACCTGTCTCTAATACCAACTTGTCAGGCCCCCAAAAAAATGAGCGTGATGGCACTTATTCAATTCCACCCGAACAAATCATCCTTAACTCATAAGGGTGATAAATATGACGCGCGGAAGCGTTTTAACTAAAATAATAACTAAAACTGAGAATTTTCATAAACTTAAATCCCTCCCAAGGATTGGTTGTCAGGTGTACAAGCCACTAGAAATAAAAAAAACCAAAGAAATACAAGTTCAAGTTGTCCTTTTTCTCAAATAGAACAAGTACAGAAGAAATAGGAACAAGTGAGTTAGCCAGATGACAACAGCTACCTCTCTTCGTGTCCTGAGAATTCTCGGCGGATCAAGGAATTACTTTTCACTGCCCGAGTTCACCACCTACACGAGTGTAGAAGCAAGGGGTGAGTACCAA